>JAEOAD010002382.1:0-112014 GCA_036365145.1 Orientallactaga sibirica | reverse complement strand
CTTCGTAGAAAAGCAACTGATTCCTAGAACCGAACTAGCTTATTTCACACAGTACAGTCTTACGACAATGAATTTGTTTGTTTTCATGAAGATGTGTGTTTTCTAAACAAACTACTTTAAATTAAGCAAAACTAGTATGTTGTATATCTTTTTAGACTACACTAACTAGCAATGTTTGAACTTGCTGCACTCAACCATCTTCGTTGAAAAGCAAGTGATTCCTAGAACAGAACTTGCATATGTCACACAGTACAATGTTCGGCAAAGAAGATGTTTGTTTTCTAAAAAAAAGTACTTAAGAAATGAACTGAAACTAGTAAGTTGTACATCTTGGTATATCACACTAATTAGGCATATTTGAACTTGCTGCACTAAACAATCTTCGTAGAAAAGCAACTGATTCCTGGAACCGAACTAGCTAATTTCACACAGAACAGTGTTCGGCAATGAAGATGTTTGTTTTGTAAACAAACTCCTTTAGAAATGAAGCGAAACTAGTAAGTTGTATATCTTGTTAGACTACCCTAACTAGATATGTTTGACCTTGCTGCACTAAACCTTGTTCGTAGAAAAGCAACTGATTCCTGGAACCGAACTAGCTTATTTCACACAGTACAGTGTTAGACAATGAAGATGTTTGTTTTGTAAACAAAGTACTTTAGAAATGAAGCGGAACTAGTAAGTTATTCATCTTGTCAGACTACACTAACAGGGAATGTTTGAACTTGCTGCACTCAAACATCTTCGTAGAAAAGCACCTGATTCCTAGAAACGAACTAACTTATTTCATACAGTACAGTGTTTGGTGTTGAAGATGTTTGTTTTCTAAACAAAGTCCTTCACAAATGAAGCGAAACTATTAACTTGTATATCTTCTTTGACTACACTAACAGGGAATGGTTGAACTTGCTGCACTCAACCATCTTCATTAAGAGCAAGTGATTCCTAGAACAGAACTTTCATATTTCACACAGTACAGTGTTTGGCAAGGAAGATGTTTGTTTTCTAAACAAAGTACTTAAGAAATGAACGGAAAGTAGTAAGTTGTACATCTTGTTAGATCACATTAATTAGTAATGTTTGAACTTGCTACACTAAACCATCTTCGTAGAAAAGCAACTGATTCCTGGAACCGAACAAGCTTATTTCACACAGTACAGTGTTCAGCAATGAAGATATTTGTTTTCTAAACAAACTACTGCAGAAATGAAGGTAAACTAGTAGCTTGTATATCTTGTTAGACTACACTAACTAACAATGTTTGAACTTGCGGAACTAAACCATCTTCGTAGAAAAGCAACTGATTCCTGGAACCTAACTAGCTTATTTCACACAGTACAGTGTTTGGCAATGAAGATGTTTCCATCTAAACAAACAACGTTAGAAATGAAGGGAAACTAGTAAGTTGTACAGCCTGTTAGACTACAGTAACAGGGAATGTTTGAACTTGCTGCACTTAACCATCTTCGGATAAAAGCAATTGATTCCTAGAACCGAACTATCTTATTTCACTCAGTAGTGTTTTGCATTGAAGATATTTGTTTTCTAAACAAACTCCTTTAGAAATGAAGTGAAACTAGTAACTTGTACTTCTTGTTAGACTACACTAACTAGGAATGTTTCAACTTGCTGCACTCAACCATCTTCATTGAAGAGCAACTTATTCCTAGAACCCAACTGGCTTATTTCACACAGTACAATCTTTGGCAAAGAAGATATTTGTTTTCGAAACAAACTATTTTAGAAATGAACCAAAACTAGTAACTTCTACCTCTTATTAGACTACACTAACTGGGAATGTTTGAATTTGCTGCATTCAACCATCTTCATAGAAAAGCAACTGATTCCTAGAACTGAACTAGCTTATTTCACACAGTACTGTGTTTGGCAATGATCATGTTTGTTTTCTTAACAAACTGCTTTAGAAATGAAGTGAAACTCGTAAGTTGTACATCTTGATAGAGTACACTAACTCGGAATGTTTGAACTTGCTGCACTCAGCCGTCTACGTAGAAAAGCTACTGATTCCTAGAACCGAACTGGCTTATTTCACACAGTATAGTCTTCAGTAATGAAGATGTTTCTTTTCTAAGCACACTACTTTAGAAATGAACTGAAACTAGTAAGTTGTATATCTGTTAGACTACACTCACAGGGAATGTTTGAACTTGCTGCACTCAAACATCTTCGTAGAAAAGCAACTGATTCCTAGAACTGAACTAGATTATTTCACACAGTACAGTGTTCGGCAATGAAGATGTTTTTTTCTACACAAAGTACTTTAGCAATGAAGTGAAACTAGTAAGTTGGACATCTTGTTAGATCCCACTAATTAGGAACGTTTGAACTTTCTGCACTCAATCTTCGTAGATAAGCAACTGATTCCTTGATCCGAACTAGCTAATTTCACACAGTACAGTCTTCGGCAATGAATTTGTTTGTTTTCTGAACAAACTACTTTAGAAAAGAAGCAAAACTTGTAAGTTGTCCATCTTGTTTGACTACACTAACTAAGAATGTTTGAACTTGCAGCACTCAACCATCTTAGTAGAAAAGCAACTAATTCCTAAAACCGAACTAGCTTATTTCACACAGTAGTATTTGGCAATGAAGCTATTTGTTTTCTAAACAAACTACTTTAGAAATGAAGCGAAACTAGCAAGTTGTACATCTTGTGAGACTACACTAACAGGGAATATTTGAACTTGCTGTACTCAGACATCTTTGTAGAAAAGCAACTGATTCCTAGAAACGAAATAGCTTCTTTCACACAGTACAGTGTTCGGCAATGATGATGTTTGTTATCTTGACAAACTATGTTAGAAATGAAGCGAAACTAGTAAATTGTACATATTCCTAGATTACACTAACAAGGAATATTTGAACTTGCTGCACTCAACCGTCTTCGTAGAAAAGCAACTGATTCCTAGAACAGAGTTATCTTATATCACACAGTACACTGTTCGGCAATGAAGATGTTTGTTTTGTAAACAAACGACTTTAGAAATGAAGCGAAACTAGTGAGTTGTACATCTTGTTAGACTACACTAACAGGGAATGTTTGAACTTGCTGCACTCAACCATCTACGTAGAAAAGCAACTGATTGCTGGAACTGAACTAGATTATTTCACACAGTACAGTGTTCGGCAATGAAGATGTTTTTTTTCTGAACAAAGTAGTTTAGCAATAAAGTGAAACTAGTAAGTTGGACATCTTGTTAGATCACACTAATTAGGAACGTTTGAACTTTCTGCGCTCAATCTTCGTAGAAAAGCAACTGATACCTGGATACGAACAAGCTAATTTCACACAGTACAGTGTTCGGCAATGAATATGTTTGTTTTCTGAACAAACTACTTTAGAAAAGAAGCGAAACTTGTAAGTTGTACATCTTGTTTGACTACACTAACTAAGAATGTTTGAACTTGCAGCAATCAACCATCTTCGTAGAAAAGCAACTGATTCCTAGAACCGAACTAGCTTATTTCACAAGGTACAGTGATCACCAATGAAGATGTGTGTTTTCTAAACAAACCACTTTATAAATGAAGCGAAACTAGTAAGTTGTACATCTTGCTAGACTACACTAACTAGCAATGTTTGAACTTGCTGCACGCAACCATCTTCGTAGAAAAGCAACTGATTCCTAGAACAGAGTTATCTTACATCACACAGTACAGTCTTCAGCAAAGGAGATGTTTGTTTTCTAAACAAATTACGTTAGAAATGAAGCGAAACTCTTAAGTTGTACAACTAGTTAGTCTACCCTAATAGGGAATGTTTGAACTTGCTGCACTCAACCATCTTCGTAGAAGAGCAAGTGATTCCTCGAACCGAACTGGCTTATTTCACACAGTACAGTGTTTGGCAATGAAGATATTTGTTTTCTAAACAAACTATTTTAGAAATGAGGTGAAACTAGTAACTTCTACATCTTATTAGACAACACTAACCAGGAATGTTTCAATTTGCTGCACTCAACCATCTTTGTAGAAAAGCAAAAGATTCGTAGAACCCAACTAGCTTATTTCAAACAGTACAATGTTCGGCAATGAAGATGTTTGTTTTCTAAACAAACTACTTTAGAAATGAAGCAAAACTAGTAAGTTGTACATCTTGTTAGACCACGCTAATAGGGAATATTTGAACTTGCTGCACTAACCCATCTTCTTAGAAAAGCAACTGATTCACAGAAGTGAACTAGATTATTTCACACAGTACAGTGTTTGGAAATGAAGCTGTTGGTTTTCTAAACAAACTACTTTAGAAATGAGGCCAAACTACTAACTTGTACATCTTATTAAACTACACTAACAGGGAATGTTTGAACTTGCTGCACTCAACCATGTTCGTAGAAAAGCAACTGATTCCTAGAACCGAACTACCTTATTTCATACACTACCGTGCTGGCCAATGAAGATGTTTCTTTTGTAAACAAACTATGTTAGAAATGAAGCAAAACTAGTAAGTTGTACATCTTGTTAGACTACACTAACTAAGAACGTTTGAACTCGCTGCACTATACCATATTAGTAGAAAAGCAACTGATTCCTAGAAACGAACTAGCTTATTTCATACAGTACAGTGTTAGGCAATGAAGATGTTTGTTTTGTAAACAAACTACTTTAGAAATGAAGCGAAACTAGAAAGTGGTACATCTTGTTAGAATACACTAACAGGGAATGTTTGACCTTGCTGCACTCGACAATCTTCGTTGAAAAGCAAGTTATTCCTAGAACTGAACTAGCTTATTTCACACAGTATAGTGTATGGCAATGAAGATGTTCGTTTTCTAAAAAAATTACGTTAGAAATGAAGCAAAACTACTAGTTGTTTATCTTGTTAGACTACACTAACAGGGAATATTTGAATTTGCTTCATTCAACCATCTTCGTAGAAAAGCAACTGATTCCTAGAACCGAACTAGCTTATTTCACACAGTACAGTGTTTGGCAATGAAGATGTTTGTTTTCTAAACATACTAGTTGAGAAATGAAGTGAAACTAATAAGTTTTACATCTTGTTAGACTACACTAACTAAGAATGTTTGAACTTGCTGCACTCAAACAACTTTGTAGAAAAGCAAGTGATTCCCAGAAACGAAATAGCTTATTTCAAACAGTACAGTGTTTGGCAATGAAGACGTGTGTTTTCTAAACAAACTACTATAGAAATGAACCGAAACTAGTAAGTTGTACATCTTGTTAGACTACACTAACAGGGAATCTTTGAACTTGCTGCACTCAACCATATTCTTTTAAAACCAAGTGATTCCTAGAACAGAACTTGCTTATTTTACACAGTACAGTGTTCGGCAATGAAGATGTTTGTTTTCTAAACAAAGTACTTAAGAAATGAACTGAAACTAGCAAGTTGTACATCTTGTGAGATCACACTAATTAGGAATGTTTGAACTTGCTGCACTAAACCATCTTCGGAGAAAAGCAACTGATTCCCGGAAACGAACTAGCTTATTTCACACAGTACAGTCTTCGACAATGAAGATGTTTATTTTTTAAACAAACTACTTTAGAAATGAAGCCAAATTAGGAACTTGTATATCTTGTTAGACTACACCAACAGGGAATGTTTGAGCTTGCTGCACTCAACCATATTCGTAGAAAAGCAACTGATTCCTAGAACCGAACTAGCTTATTTCACACAGTACAGTGATCGCCAATGAAGATGTGTGTTTTCTAAAAAAACTACTTTATAAATGAAGCGAAACTAGTAAGTAGTATATCTTGTAGGACTACACTAACTAGCAATGTTTGAACTTACTGCACTCAACCACCTTCTTTGAAAAGCAAGTGATTCGTAGAACAGAACTTGCTTATTTCACACAGTACAGTGTTCGCAATGAAGATGTTTGTTTTCTAAACAAAGTACTTAAGAAATGAACTGAAACTAGTAAGTTTTACATCTTGTTAGATCAAACTAATTAGGAATTGTTGAACTAGCAGCCCTAAACCATCTTCGTAGAAAAGAAACTGATCCCTAGAACCGAAGTAGCTTATTTCATACAGTGCAGTGTTCGGCAATGAAGATGTTTGTTTTGTAAACAAACTACTTTAGAAATGAAGCAAAACTAGTAAGTTGTACATCTTGTTAGACTACACTAACAGGGAATGTTGGAACTTGCTGCACTCAACCATCTTCGTAGTAAAGCAACTGATTCCTGGATTCGAACTAGCTTATTTCACACAGTACATTGTTTGGCAATGAAGATATTTGTTTTCTAAACAAAATGCCTTAGAAATGAAGCGAAACTAGTAATCTGTACATCTTGTTATACTACACTAACCGAACTAGCTTATTTCACACAGTACAGTTATCGCCCATGAAGATGTGTGTTTTCTAAACAAATTACTTTATAAATGAAGTGAAACTAGTAAGTTGTACATCTTGTTAGACTACACTACCTAGCAATGTTTGAACTTGCTGCACTCAACCTCCTTCTTTGAACAGCAAGCGATTAGTAGAACCGAACTTGCTTATTTCACACAGTACAATGTTCAGCAAGTAAGATGTTTGTTTCCTAACCAAAGTACTTAAGAAATGAACTGAAACTAGTAAGTTGTACATCTTGTTAGATCACACTAATTAGGAATGTTTGAACTTGCTGCATTAAACCATCTTCGTAGAAAAGCAACTGATTCCTGGAACCGAACTAACTCATTCCACACAGTACAGATTTCGGCAATGAAGATGTGTGTTTTCTAAACAAACTACTTTAGAAATGAAGCGAAACTAGTAAGTTGTACATCTTCTTAGACAACACTAACTAGGAATGTTTGAACTTGCTGCACTCAACCATCTTCGTAGAAAAGCAACTGATTCCTAGGAGCGAACCACCTTATTTCACACAGTATAGTCTTCGGCAAAGAAGATGTTTGTTTTCTAAACAAATTACGTTAGAAATGAAGCGAAATTCTTAAGTTGTACAACCACTTAGTCTTCACTAATAGGGAATGTTTGAACTTGCTGCACTCAACCATCTTCGTAGAAGAGCAACTGATTCCTCGAACCGAACTGGCTTATTTCACACAGTACAGTGTTTGGTAATGAAGATATTTGTTTTCTAAACAAACTATTTTAGAAATGAGGTGAAACTAGTAACTTCTACATCTTATTAGACAACACTAACTAGGAATGTTTCAATTTGCTGCGCTCAACCATCTTCGTAGAAAAGCAACTGATTCCTAGAACCGAACTAGCTTATTTTAAACAGTACAGTGTTCGGCAATTAAGATTTTTTTTCTAAACAAACTACTTTAGAAATGAGGCCAAACTACTAACTTGTACATCTTATTAGACTACACTAACAGGGAATGTTTGAACTTGCTGCACTCAACCATCTTCATAGAAAAGCAACTTATTCCTAGAACCGAACTACCTTATTTCACACACTACAGTGATCGCCAATGAAGAAGTTTCTTTGGTAAACAAACTATATTAGAAATGAAGCGAAACTAGTAAGTTGTATATCTTGTTATACTGCACTAACTAGCCATGTTTGAACTTGCTGCACTCAACCATCTTCCCTGAAAAGCAAGTGATTCCTAGAACAGAACTTGCTTATTTCATACAGTACAGTGTTCAGCAATGAAGATGTTTGTTTCCTAACCAAAGTACTTAAGAAATGAACTGAAACTAGTAAGTTGTACATCTTGTCACTTCACACTAATTAGGAATGTATGAACTTGCTGCACTAAACAAGCTTCATAGAAAAGCAACTGATTCCTGGAACCAAACTAGCTTATTTCACACATTACATTTTTTGGCAATGAAGATGTTTGTTTTCTAAACAAACTACTTTAGAAATGAAGCGAATCTAGTTAATTCTACATCTTGTTATACTCCACTAACTAAGAATTTTTGAAATTGCTGGACTAAACCATCTTCGTGGAAAAGCAATTGAGTCCTGGAATCGAACTAGCTTATTTCCCACAGTACAGTGTTCGGCAATGAAGATGTTTATTTTCAAAACAAACTACTTTAGAAATGAAGCGAAACTAGTAAGTTGTACATCTTGTTAGACTACACTAACTAAGAATGTTTGAACTTGCTGCACACCACCATCTTCGTGGAAAAGCAACTGATTCCTAGAACCGAACTAGCATATTTCATACAGTACAGTGTTAGGCAACGAAGATGTTTGTTTTCTAAACAAACTACTTTAGAAATGAAGCGAAACTAGTAAGTTGTACATCCTGTTAGACTACACTAACTAGGAATGTATGAAATTGCAGCCCTCAACCATCTTCGTAGAAAAGCAACTGATTCCTAGAAACGAACTAGCTTATTTCACACAGTACAGTGTTTGGCAATGATGATGTTTGCTTTCTAAAGAAACTACTTTAGAAATGAAGTGAAACTTCTAGGTTGTACATCTTGTTAGATTACACAAACAAGGAAAGTTTGAAGTTGCTGTACTCAACCTTCTTTGTAGGAAAGCAACTGATTCATATAACCGAACCAGCTTATTTCACACAGTACAGTGTTATCAATGAAGATGTTTGTTTTATAAATAAACTACTTTAGAAATGAAGCGAAAGTAGTAAGTTGTATATGTTTTTAGACTCCATTAAATAAGAATGTTGTACACCTTTTTAGGTTACACTAACTAGGAATGTTTAAACTTGCTGCGCTCAACCATCTTCATAGAAAAGCAACTGATTCTTAGAACCTAACTAGCTTATTTCACACAGTACAGTGTTCGGCAATGAAGATGTGTGTTTTCCAAACAAACGATTTTAGAAATGAAGCAAAACTTGTAAGTTGTACATCTTGTTAGACTACACTAACTAAGAATGTTTGAACTTGCTGCACTCAACCATGTTCGTAGAAAAGCAACTGATTCCAACTGAACTAGCTTATTTCACACTGTACAGTGTTAGGCAATGAAGATGTTTGTTTTCTGAAGAAACTACTGTAGAAATGAGGCAAATCTACTAAGTTGTACATCTTGTTAGATTACACTAACTAGGAATGGTTCAACTTGCTGCACTCAACCACCTTTGAGGAAAAGCAACTACTTCCTAGAACCGAACTAGTTTATTTCACACAATACAGTGTTAGGCAATCAAGATGTTTTTTTCTAAACAAACTACTTTAGAAATTAAGCGAAACTAGTAAGTTGTACATCTTTTTAGATTTCACTAATGAGGCATGTTTGAACTTGTAGCACTCAACCATCTTCGTAGAAATTTAACTGATTCCTAGAACCGAACTAGATTATTTCACAGAGTACAGTGTTCGCCAATGAAGATGTTTGTTTTCTAAACAAAGTACTTTCGAAATGAAGTGAAACTAGTAAGTTGTAAATCTTGTTAGATTACACTACCTAGGAATGTTTTAACTTGCTGCACTCAACCACTTTTGAAGAAAAGCAACTAATTCCTAGAACCGAACTAGCTTATTTCACATAATACAGTGTTAGGCAATGAAGATGTGTGTTTCCTAAACAAACTACTTTAGAAATGAGGTGAATCTGCTAAGTTGTACATCTTGTTAGATTAAACTAACTAGGAATGTTTGAACTTGCTGCACTCAACCACCTATGTAGAAAAGAATCTGATTCCTAACACCGAACTAGCTTATTACACACAGTACAGTGTTTGGCAATGAAGATGTTTGTTTTCTAAACAAAACTACTTTAAAATTGAATCAAAACTGCTTTAGAAATGAAGCAAAACTAGTAAGTTGTACATCTTTTTAGATTATACTAACTAGGAATGTTTGAACTTGCAGCACTCAAACATCTTAGTAGAAAAGCACCTGATTCCTAGAACAGAACTAGCTTATTTCACAAAATACAGTGTTCGGCAATGAAGATGTTTGTTTTCTAAACAAACTACTTTAGAACTGAAGCGAAACTACTAAGTTGTACATCTTGTTAGACTGCACAAACAAGGAGAGTTTGAAGTTTCAGCACTCAACCTTGTTCGTAGGAAAGCAAGTGATTCAAATAACTGAACTAGCTTCTTTGACACCGTACAGTGTTCAGCAATGAAGATGCTTGGTTTCTAAACAAACTACTTTAGAAATGAAGCAAAACTAGTAAGTTGTACATCTTTTTAGATTACACTAACTAGGAAGGTTTAAACTTGCATCACTCAACCATCTTTGCAGAAAAGCAACTGATTCCTAGAATAGAACTAGCTTTTTTCAGACAGTGCAGTGTTCGGCAATGAAGATGTTTGTTTTCTAAAAAAACTACTTAAGAAATGAAGTGAAACTACTAATTTGTATATCCTGTTAGACTACACTAACTAGGTATGTTTGAACTTGCAGCACTCAACAACCTTTGCAGAAGAGCAACTGATTCCTATAACCGAACTAGCTTATTTCACACAGTACCGTGTTGGGCAATGAAGATGTTTGTTTTCTAAATGAACTACTTTACTGTCGTGACTGCCTTGACCAGCAAGGAAGACGCAACACTTGGACTCTTCTTTCAGCAGTTTATTCAGGAACCTTGAACAACCTTCTGACCCGGGGAAAAGCCCGCCCAACGCTTATGAAGCCTTTGAACAGCCAACCCTGGTGTGCCACGTGGTGAATGCAGATAGGTCCACATATGCGGAAGCAAGCCTAGGTCACGGCCCAAGCCAAATAAGGACTTGTTTATCCAGGAGAGCACTCGCCATCGGGAAGGCGGAAGGCGGAAGCCAGCGCCATCTTTAAGGCGCGGCACCTCGCAGCTCTCTACAGTTCCCCCTTTTTTGTTTTAAAACAAGCCACAGGTAAGAGTAGAGGTCTGATCTCTGATGATGCGTATTTTTGCAACCCTGATGCCTTTTTCTCAGAGGCGGGATCTGGGGCATCAACCCGCATGCAATCAAACATGCTCTTCTCTGGAGTTTTAGGGCTAACCCAGAGTGCAGTGCTTAGCCTCGCAACCTGAGCAGGAAGAAGATTAACTTTTAATTGTAGCCAGCCAGACTTAGGGGGACTGTGCAACCTCTATGGCAGTAAAGGCTTGAATGATCATAGCCGCATCCCGTCGTTGCGTGACCCTGATTTTACACAGACACCACAAGCAAACCAAAGAGACCAGTAACAGAAGGCCTGCTAAAGCCCCCATGCCCGCCCACTCCTTCAGATGATTCATAGCGGAGATCAGCCAAGATGATAATCCGGATGCAAAAGAGAGGTCCATGCGGGTAGAATTCACATAAACTACAGCCAGCCTCAATTCTTTTAAGGTATCTTCAAATTCAAGCCACCAATTCTGTAATAGAAAACTAGACAAAGATCTGGATAAATTTGCAGCCCTAGTATAATTTATATATTGAACAGATGTCACACACACACCCTGCATTTTCCATTCACAGCCTAACTATGCCGACTGCCAAAGTGTATCTACTTGTTCTTGAACCAGGTCGATGCGCTGATTGAAAATCATCAACCCTCCTTTTATTTGAGAATTAAGGGATGTTTGTAAATCTAAGGCATGAGCCACATTAGCTGATCGGTTATTCAAAGCAGAGGCAGTCTGGACCGTGTTAGACAAGGCAACAGCAGACACTGTAGCCCCAACAGCTGCGAGGGAAATGGCAGCCACAATGGCAACTGTAATGCCAAAGTCTCTCCGGGGCCTAAGCAATAGAGTTGCACACAAGGAAATTCTTCACTAATATTTTTAATCAAAGCAAAGCATAAGCTACCTTTTAAATATATGCTCCTATTCCCTTCTATACGGCTTATCTCTTCATCGAAGGGCAAATATGCAACACCTAAGCTCCTATTGCTAGCAAAAAAGCGAGGAAAAACTTGAGCATTATACATCACCGGCATTGATTTTGGGAACACTGACAGAATTCCCCATCTCTGCGCTGCCATCCCCAACTGTATCATCATAGGAAAGAGCAGGAGAGTCATCACAATGACAGTCATGACACTCTTCATTTTGGTTTTTTCTAATTAGGCGTTCTGGCACCCACACCGGATCTTGTTGGTCCTGTGGGAAAACACAAACAGAACCTCGTGCCCATGTTAGCACGGGATCAGGCCCACGCCATTGGCCTGTCAGAATATCCTTCCATTTAACCATCCCCTTAACTGATCCATGGCCATCGTGATGCCTATCAGCCGCAGATCGGCCTTGAGCATCCAAACTTAAAAAATTAATAGTAAATAGGGCAAGGGAAAGTCTTTCCTTAGGGGTGTGGCCATGGCCTATTCCCCTTTTTTGTTTTAATAAGCACTCTTTCAGAGTGCGATGAGCCCTTTCCACAATGCCTTGGCCTTGAGGGTTATATGGCAAGCCATGGAGGAGCTGTACTTCCATCTGTTGGCAAAAGGAGGCAAAGCTCCGAGCCGTATAGGCTGGTCCATTATCTGTTTTCAGTTGCTGGGGCTTTCCCCAAGCGGCCCAAGCTTCCAGGCAATGGGTTATAACATTGTGTGCCTTTTCTCCTATTAAAGGCGTGGCGTGTATGACGCCTGAGCAGGTATCCACAGACACATGTATATACTTTAAGCTTCCAAATTCAGATATATGTGTTACATCCATTTGCCAAACTTTTAGAGGGAGCAAACCCCTTGGATTTACTCCCATGCTGGGTGGATGTTGATAAACCACACATTGAGGACAGTCCAGAACCACTTGTCGAGCGTCTGCTCGAGAAAGATGAAATTTTTGTTGTAATGCTCTAGCATTTACATGAAAAGTCTTATGAAAATTCCTTGCCTTTTCCAAGGTGGAACTCAAAAATATGCATTCCATCCTAGTCCATTGATCCACTTTATCATTACCTTCACTCAAAGGGCCTGGAAGACCTGAATGAGCTCGAACATGCTGTATGAAAAAGCAACATCTTCTTTGCCAAATCAGATTTTGTAATTGTTGAAATAAAAGACAAACTGGACTGGTAGTTTTAATTGGTCCGGCTACCTCTATAATCTTAAGAGCATTTACAACATAAGCAGAATCAGACAGCAAATTAAACTCAAAAGGACAGGCTTTAAAAACTTCTACAACTATTTTCAACTCCACAATCTGAGGGGAGCCAGGCTGAAACTGATGCATAACGGGCTCATATCCATCTATCATATAGACCCCACAGCCTGTCTTAGAGCCATCTGTGAATATATTCACCGCATTTGGAAGGGGAACTGATGATGTCATTTTGGGAAAAATAACAGGATGCTCTTTGAAAAATCCTAACAAAGGATGCTTAGGGTAATGATTGTCTATATGGCCATCAAATCCACATTGTAAAATGGCCCAATCATCTACTGTGGCACAAAGAATTTTAACTTGATGGCTGGAATAGGGCACTATAACCATTTTCGGAGTAACTCCAAAATATTGCAAACATTGTTGGATTCCATTCAAAGCCAATGTAGCCACCGCAGTAGGATAATATTCAATAGATCTAGCAGGAGATATTTTAGGATAAATCCAAAGTAGCAGTCCTTCTTGCCATAGCAAGCCTGTGGGTTGATAAGATGTAGGAAGAATGCACATAACAATATTTTGACCTTCTGTAAACCTCTGCAAAAAGGCGTGCTGTAATCTTTCTTCTACCTTCTGTAAAGCCTTTCTTGCTTCTACAGTTAGATGTCTAGGAGAATCTAGGGCAGAATCTCCATTCAAAACATTATACAAAGGTTTTAATTCATAATTTGGTAATTTTAAATAACATCTAATCCAATTTATATCTCCTAACAGCTTTTGAAAGTCATTTAGGGTTTTCAGATTATCTTTTCTTAACTCTACCTTTTGTGGAATAATCTGTTTCTCACTAATCTTAGCTCCTAAATAATTTACAACTTTATCCTTCTGAACCTTTTCAGGAGCTATAAACAACCCCTTCCTTCCAAGTAATTTAACTAAATATATATAGGCCTGTTCTAACATCAGTTCTTTCTTTGCAGCCAATAAGATGTCATCCATATAATGAATACATCTTAAGGTGGGAAATTTTTCCCTCAATGGTTTTATTGCTTCCCCTACATAAAGCTGACACATGGTGGGGCTATTGGCCATGCCTTGGGGCAACACCACCCATTCAAACCTCTGATCTGGCTTTTCATGATTACAAGATGGGACAGTAAAAGCAAATCTCTCACAGTCTTTGCTATATAAGGGAATGGAGAAAAAACAGTCTTTTATATCAATGACAATTATGTGCCAAGAAGCTGGCAATGATGATAGCAGCGGTAAGCCTCGCTGCACCGGGCCCATAATTTGCATTTGACTATTGATTGCTCTCAAATCCTGCAGTAGGTGCCATTCTCCAGATTTTTTCTTAATTACAAAAATGGGTGTATTCCACGGTGACACTGATGGCTTGATGTGCCCTAGGGATAATTGCTCAGTCACAAGTTGTTTTGCAGCTTTTAACTTCTCAGAGGACAATGGCCACTGAGGAACCCACACCGGCTCCTCAGTCATCCAGGTGATAGGAATACCCTCCTCAGTGGCCCCTAGGAAAAACCCAGGCCTTGCCTAGCACTTCTTTGCTGAGTTGCAATGGGGTCCTTTCTTCCTTGCAAAAATTTTCCCAGGCCAAAATTAGGATGATAACCCATATCCCTTATTATCCTCTGAGAGGTAGGAGAATAGTCATTACTCAATCTAAAACCCATATCGTTCAAAAGGTCTCTGCCCCACAGGGAAACAGGAAGTTCCAACACATAGGGTTGCACAACTCCCGAGTGTCCCTCCCCATCCTTCCATTGTAACTGCCTTGCACTAATGTCTGGCGCCTTAGCATAACCCAGACCTTGCAAAGTCTGAGAAGATGTCTGTATAGGCCAGCCAGTAGGCCAATCTTTCTTGGCAATAATGCTTCTAACTGCACCTGTATCTAGCAAGCCTAAAATCCTTTTACCATCCACAACAAGTTCTAAAACTGGTCTCTGATCCAATTCCAAAGACAGGAATGTTAAGTCAGTCCCCGTGGATCCAAACCCTCCTTTTCCTCTCTCTCTGGACTGCGCGGGGAAACGATCACGCAAACTAGGCAAAAGTATCAATTGGGCTATCCTATCTCTGGGGGAAATGGCTGAGATCCCCTTAGGGGACTCCACCATGATTTTCACAACCCCAACATAATCTGGGTCAATAACTCCTGGGTGGATTCTGAGTCCTCTCAGCGCTGATGATGACCTTCCTAAGAGCAACCCAACAGTGCCTGGCTCAAGGGGTCCTTTAAAATCTGATTCTATTAATTGGACCCCCATCTGAGGAGTTAATATGAGTCGGGAGGTGGAACGGATGTCCAATCCTGCTGAACCTGTAGTGGCTCTCCACGGTCTTTGGGATGACGGAGAGTCGGCCACCTCTCTTGGCTCTGCTCCCTGTCCTGATTCTCTATTGCCCCATATATTTGTGGGCCCTCAGGGCGGGGGCCCCGCTGGCCGTTTTTTGGACGAGCACCATCATAGCCTTGAGTTAAAGGCTGCCCATTAATGTCCTTCACTGAGCAGCACTCATTCGCCCAGTGTTTTCCCTTCTTACATTTAGGACAAAGGCCAGGTTGCCTGGGGCGTTGTCCTTCTTCTGCCTTAGCTATACTTCCTCTTTCAGGACAATGTCGCTTTGTATGCCCTGTTTTACCACATTTAAAGCAAGCCCCTGAGTTTCCTCTTTTATTTTGAGTTAACTGAACCACGGCGGCTGCGAGGCCAGCATTGGTCAATGGCCGTCCCAACTCTCTGCAGACTTTCATCCATACCTCCAAGCCTTTACTCTTATAGGGAGTAATAGCGGCCCTGCATTCTTTGGTGCATTGTTCATAAACAAGTTGTTTAATCAAAGGCATAGCTGTGTCAGGATCCCCAAACACTCTCCCTGCGGCTTCCACCATGCGAGCAACAAAGTCTGAGAATGGTTCCATAGAGCCCTGTAGAATCTTAGTAAGGTTGCCGCTCACTTCCCCTTTGTTGGGCAGAGACTTCCATGCTTTAATGGATATCCTATTAATTTGTTCAAAAACTTGTACTGGGTATCCTGTCTGCTGATTAGCAAAACGTCCCTGTCCCAACAGCATATCTATGTCCCAGGCCGGGTTTCCTGCAGCCTGATTAGCGGCAGCCTCTTCATTAGCGTACTCAGTTAAGAATGCTTTCCAGTCTAAATATTGGCCTGGACTCAGGCAGGCGCACGCTAACCCTGACCAGTCACTAGGTGTCATGCAGTGTCTTTGCAATGCTTCCACTTGAGCCACAGTAAAGGAGGCTGTAATCCCATAAGTTCTCACGGATTCAGCTAAAGACTTAACTACTTTAAAGTCTAGTGGCTCCTCATATCTATTCCCTTGTTGATCCTGAAATACTGGGTAGGCTAACTGTAGCTCCGTCCCCACCGCTTTCCAGACTTCCGGACAAAAAGAACGCCCCGTGCCACTACCCCGTCCCTCTGGGTATGGAGGGGGGGCGGACGGCACAACTTTGCATTGAGACGTTCCTTCCGGACAAAAAGAACGCCCCGAGCCGCTACCCCATCCCTCTGGGTACAGAGGGGGGGGCGGACGGCATAACTTTGCATTGAGACATTCCGCAGTAGTCTCCACTTCCGGGATCCCCCCTCTCTCTCTTTTTCTCCCTTTTTCTTAATTTTAATCTTTCCATTTGTTCTATGAGAGCCTGCAGCTCCTCATCAGAATCCGTAGACTCTGAATCTTCTAGCTCAAGTGTTGGATATAAATTGTTCTTTGTTTTTGCCTCTTTTTCACTGTTTGCCTGTTCCGACCTTTCTTCCTGTAGCATCTCTAAGGCCGCCTGTCCATTTTCCATTGTCTCACTGCATTGTTGGTCCTCGAGGCAGTTCCTCACTAACCTCCAGATCGATCTTACCCCGCCCTTAAGCGTGCCTTGGTCTGCTGCAAAATCAAGATCTTCGCCCAATTTTTCCCATGAAGGGATTTTAAGACTTCCAGAGTGCGCAAACCAAGGGGCTATGGCATCACATTCCTCCAGGAACCTCTCCAGGGTACTCCCCTTTATCTTTAAGTTTTTTGAACGAAGCAGCTCATTCAGAGCCAAAAAAATTGGGTGCGAGTGAGAAGCGCCCATGGCTAAACTTGCAAAAATTCTTTTAAAACTTTTACTTTCAGTTCGCTACACCGCGAACTCTTCCTGCTCCCTCTTTTTCTACCGAGAGGAGCAAAATCCCCGCTTTTGTCGCGGATTCCCACCTTACCTGGGAACTTTCCTGCTCCCTCTTTTTCTACCGAGAGGAGCAAAATCCCCGCTTTTGTCACGGATTCCCACCTTACCTGGGAACTTACCAGTGCACTGCCCTGACTGCAGAAAGTTCTGAGTCCCTCTCGAGTGAGGTCCCCGTACGGGCCACCATTTGTCGCGACTGCCTCGACCAGCAAGGAAGACGCAACACTTGGACTCTTCTTTTTCAGCAGTTTATTCAGGAACCTTGAACAATCTTCTGACCCGGGGAAAAGCCCGCCCAACGCTTAAGAAGCCTTTGAACAGCCAACCCTGGTGTGCCACGTGGTGAATGCAGATAGGTCCACATATGCGGAAGCAAGCCTAGATCACGGCCCAAGCCAAATAAGGACTTGTTTATCCAGGAGAGCACTCGCCATCGGGAAGGCGGAAGGCGGAAGCCAGCGCCATCTTTAAGGCGCGGCACCTCGCAGCTCTCTACACTTTACAAATGAAGCGAAACTACTAACTTGTACATGTTTTTAGATTACACTAACTAGGAATGTTTGAAGTTGCTGCACTCAACCATCTTCGTAGAAAAGCAACTGATTCCTAGAAGAGAACTAACTTAATTCGCACAATACAGAGTTCAGCAATGAGGATGATTGTTTTCTCACCAAACTACTTTAGAAAAGAAACGAAACTAGTAAGTTGTACATCTTTTTAGACTACACTAAATAGGAATGTTTGAAATTGCAGCACTCAACCCCCTTTGTAGAAAAGCAAATGATTCCTAGAACCGAACTAGCTTATTTCATACAGTACAGTGTTAGACAATGAAGATGTTTGTTTTCTAAACAAACTACTTTAGAAATGAAGTGAAACTACTAACTTGTACATCTTTTTAGATTACACTAACTAGGAATGTTTGAAGTTGCTGCACTCAACCATCTTCATAGAAAAGCAACTTATTCCTAGAACCGAAGTAGCTTATTTCACACAGTACAGTATTCGGAAATGATGATGTTTGGTTTCTACACAAACTACTTTAGAAATGAAGTGAAACTTCTAAGTTGTACATCTTGTTAGACTGCACAAACAAGGAGAGTTTGAAGTTGCAGCACTCAACCTTCTTCGTAGGAAAGCAAGTGATTCAAATAACTGAACTAGCTTCTTTGACACCGTACAGTGTTCAGCAATGAAGATGTTTGGTTTCTAAACAAACTACTTTAGAAATGAAGCAAAACTGGTAAGTTGTACATCTAGTTAGACTATACTAACTAGGAATGTTTGAACTTGCTGCACTCCACCATCTTCGTAGAAAAGCAACTGATTCCAAGAATCGAACTAGCTTATTTGATACAGTGCAGTGTTTGGTAATGAAGATGTTTGTTTTCTAAACAAACTAGTTCAGAAATGAAGTGAAACTAATAAGTTTTACATCTTGTTAGACTATACTAACTAAGAATGTTTTAAGTTGCGGCACTCAACCTTCTTCGAAGAAAAGCAACTGATTCCTAGAACCTAACTAGCTTATTTCACACAGTACAGTTTTCGGCAATGAAAATGTTTGTTTTCTATGCAAACTACTTTAGAAATGAAGCGAAACTAGTAAATTGTACATCTTGTTAGATTAAACTAACTCGGAATGTTTGAACATTGTGCACTATACCATCTTCGTAGAAGAGCAACTGATTACTAGAAGCGATATATGTTATTTCACACAGTACAGTGTGTGGTAATGAAGATATTTGTTTTCTAAACAAATTATTTTAGAAATGAAGCAAAACTAGTAACTTCTACATCATATAAGACTACACTAACTAGAAATGTTTGAACTTGCTGCACTCAACCATCTTCGTAGAAAAGCAACTGAATTCTAGAAACGAACGAGCTTATTTCACACAGTACAGTGTTCAGCAATGAAGATTTTTCTTTTGTAAACAAACTATTTTAGAAATGAAGCGAAAGTAGAAAGTTGTACATCTTGTTAGACTACACTAACCAGGAATGTTTGAGCTTGCTGCATGCAACCATCTTCGTAGAAGTGCAACTGATTACTAGAACCGAAGTAGGTTATTTCACACAGTACAGTGTTCGGCAATGAAGATGTTTGTTTTCTAAACAAATTACGTTAGAAATGCAGCGAAACTAATAAGTTTTACATCTTATTAGACTACACTAACTAGGAATGTTTGAACTTGCTGCACTCAACCATCTGGGTAGAAAAGCAACTGACACCGAGAAACGAACTAGCTTATTTCACACAGTACAGTGTTTGGCAATGAAGATATTTGTTTTTTAGAGAAAATACGTTGGAATTGAAGCGAAACTAGTAAATTGTACATCTTGTTAGATTACACTGACAAGGAATGTTTGAACTTGCCGCACTCAACCATCTTCGTAGAAAAGCAAATGATTCCTATTACCGAACTAACTTATTTCATACAATATAGTGTTAGGCAATGAAGATGTTTGTTTTGTAAATAAATTACTTTAGAAATGAAGCGAAACTAGTAAGTTGTATATCTTGATAGACTCCACTAACAGGGAATGTTTGAACTTGCTGCACTCAACCATCTTCGTTGAAAAGCAAGTGATTCCTAGAACCAAACTAGCTTATTTCACACAGTACAGTGTTTAGCATTGAAGATATTTGTTTTCTAAACAAACTCCTTTAGAAATGAAGTGAAACTAGTAACTTGTACATCTTGTTAGACTACACTAACAGGGAATGTTTGAACTTGCTATACTCAACCATCTTCCTAGGAAAGCAATTGATTCCTAGAACTGAACAAGCTTATTTCACATAGTCCAGTGTTGGGCAAAGAAGATGTTTGTTTTCTAAACAAACCGCTTTAAAAATTAGGCGAAACTAATAAGTTGTATATCTTGTTAGACTAAAGTAACTCGGAATGTTTAAATTTGCTGCACTCAACCATCTTCGTAAAAAGCGACTGATTCCTAGAACCTTACTAGCTTATTTCACACAGTAAAGTCTTTGGCAATTAAGATGTATTTTTTCTAAGCACACTACTTTATAAATGAAGCTAAACAAGTAAGTTGTACATCTTGTTAGACTACACTAACAGGGAATGTTTGAACTTGCTGCACTCAACCATCTTCATAGAAAAGCAACTGATTCCTTCAATCAAACTAGCTTATTTCTTACAGTACAGTGTGGGGCAATGAAGATGTTTCTTTTCTAAACAAAGTACTTAAGAAATGAACTGTAACTAGTAAGTTGTACATCTTATTAGATCACACTAATTAGGAATGTTTGAACTTGCTGCACTAAACTATCTTCGTAGAAAAACAACTGATTCCTTGAACCTAACTAGCTTATTTCACACAGTGCAGTGTTCGGCAATGAAGATGTTTGTTTTCTAAACAAACTACTTTAAAAATGAAGTGAAACTAGTAAGTTGTACATCTTGTTATACTGCACTAACTAAGAATGGTTGAACTTGCCACACTCAACCATCTTAGTTGAAAAGCAACTGATTCCTAGGAGCGAACTAGATAATTTCACTCAGTATAGTGTTCGGCAATGAAGATGTTTGTATTCTAAACAAATTACATTAGAAATACAGCAAAACTAGTAAGTTGTACATCTTGTTAGATTACACTAACAGGGAGTGTTTGAACTTGCTACACTCAACCATCTTCGTAGAAAAGCAACTAATTTCTAGAAAGAAACTAGCTTATTTCACACAGTACAGTGTTTGGAAATGAAGATGGTTGTTTTGTATACAAACTTCTTTAGAAATTAAGTGAAACTAGTAAGTCGTACATCTTGATAAACTACACTAACTCGGAATGTTTGAACTTATTGCACTCAACCATCTTCCTAGAAAAGCGACTGAATCCTCGAACCGAACTAGCTTATTTCACACAGAACAGTCTTCGGAAATGAAGATGTTTGTTTTATAAGCACACTACTTTATAAATGAAGTGAAACTAGTAATTTGTACATCTTGTTAGCCTACACTAACTAGGAATGTTTGAACTTGATGCGCTCAACCATCTTCGTAGAAAACCAACTGATTCCTAGAACCGAACTAGCTTATTTCACACAGTACAGTGTTTTGTTTTCAAACAAATAAGATGTTTAGTTTTTCTTGTAAACAAATTTGCGTTAGAAATGGAGGATCGTGAAACTAGTAAGTTGTACATCTTGTAAAAACCAAAAAAAAAAAAAAAAAAAAAGATTACACTAACAAGGAATATTTGAACGTGATACACTCAGCCATCTTTGTAGAAAAGCAATTGATTCTTAGAACTGACCTAGCTTATTTCACACAGTACATTCTTCGGTAATGAAGATGTTTGTATTCTAAACATACTACTTTAGAAATGAAGCGAATCTAGTAAGTTGTACATCTTGTTAGACTACACTAAGAGGGAATGTTTGAACTTGCTGCACTCAACCATCTTTGTAGAAAAGGAACTGATTCCTAGAACCGAGTTAGCTTATTTCACATGGTACAGTGTTTGGCGATGAAGATATTTGTTTTCTAAACAAACTACTTTAGAAATGAAGCGAAACTAGTAAGTTGTACGTCTTGTTAGACTACACTAACTAGGAATGTTTGAACTTGCTGCACTCAACCATCTTCGTAGAAAACTAACTGATTCCTAGAAACGATCTAGCTTATACAGTGTTCGGCAATGAAGATGTTTGTTTCTAAACAAATTGCGTTAGAAATGAAACAAAACTAGTATGTTGTACATCTTGTAAGATTACACTAACAAGGAATGTTTGAACTTCATACACTCAACCTTCTTCGTAGAAAAGCAATTGATTCCTAGAACCGACCTAGTTTATTTCACACAGTACACTCTTTGGTAATGAAGATGTTTGTATTCTGAACAAACTATTTAGAAATGAAGCAAATATAGTAAGTTGTACATCTTGTTAGACTACACTAACAGGGAATGTTTGAACTTGCTGCACTCAACCATCTTCGTAGAAAAGCAACTGATTCCTAGAACCGAGTTACCTTATTTCACACAGTACAGTGTTTGGCGATGAAGATGTTTTTTTTTTTTCTAAACAAACTACATTAGAAACGAAGTGAAACTAGTAAGTTGTATAACTTGTTGGACTACACTAACTCGGAATGTTTGAACTTGCTGCATTGAACCATCTTCGTAGAAAACCAACTGATTCCTAGAACCGAAGTAGCTTATTTCACACAGTGCAGTATTCGACAGTGAAGATGTTTGCTTTCTAAACAAACTACTTTAGAAATGAAGCAAAACTAATAATTTTACATCTTGTGAGAGTACACCAACTAGAAATGTTTGAACTTTCTGGACTCAAACATCTTCGTAGAAAAGCAACTGATTCCAAGAAAGGAAGTAGCTTATTTAACACAGTACCATGTTCGGCAATGAAGATGTTTGTTTTCTAAAGAAACTACTTTAGAAATGAAGCGAAACTAATAAGTTTTACATATTGATAAACTACCCTACCTGGAAATGTTTGAACCTGCTGAACTCAACCATCTTAGTAGAAAAGCAACTGATTCCTAGAACTGAACTAGCTTATTTCACACAGTACAGTGTTTGGCTGTGAAGATGGTTTTTTTCTAAACAAACTGCTTTAGAAATTAAGTGAAACTAGTAAATTGTACATCTTGTTAGACTACACTAACTCGGAATGTTTGAAGTTGCTGCACTCAACAATCTTTGTAGAAAAGCGACTGATTCCTCGAACCAAACTAGCTTATTTCGCACAGTACAGTCTTCAGAAATGAACATGTTTGTTTTATAAGCACACTACTTTACAAATGAAGCGAAACTAATACCTTGTACATCTTGTTACACTACACTAACAAGGAATGTTTGAACTTGCTGCATTCAACCATCTTCGTAGAAAAGCAACTATTTCCTAGAACCCAACTAGCTTATTTCACACAATATATTGTTTGGCATTGAAGATGTTTGTAGTCTAAACAAACTCCTTTAGAAATGAAGCGAAACTAGTAACTTGTACATCTTGTTAGACTACACTAACTAGGAATGTTTGAACTTGATGCACTCAAACACCTTCGTAGAAACCATCTGATTCCTAGAACCCAAGTAGCTTATTTCACACAGGACAGTGTTCAGCAATGAAGATGTTTGTTTTCTAAAGAAATTATGTTAAAAATGAAGCGAAACCAGTAAGTTGTACATCTTTTTAGATTACACTAACAAGGAATGTTTCAACTTGCTACACCCAACCATCTTCATAGAAAAGCTACTGCTTCCTAGACCCGAAATAGCTTATTTCACACAGTACAATCTTCGTTAATGAAGATGTTTGTTTTCCAAACAAACTACATTACTAAACATGCCAAACTAGTAAGTTATACATCTTGTTAGACTACACTAACTCTGAGTACTTTAACATTCTGCCATCAACCATCTTCGTAGAAAAGCAACTGATTCCTAGAACCAAACTAGCTTATTTGACACAGTACAGTCTTCAGAAATGAAGATGTTTGTTTTCTAAACAAACTACTTTAGAAATGAAGCGAAACTAGTAAGTTGTACATCTTGTTAGACTACACTAAAAGGGAATGTTTGAACTTGCTGCACTCAACTATGTTCAAAGAAGAGCAACTGATTCCTAGAACCGAACTATCTTGTTTCAAACAGTCCAGTGTTCACAAATGAAGATGTTACTTTTCTAAAGAAACTACGTGAGGAATGAAGTGAAACTAGTAAGTTGTACATTTTGTTAGACTACACTAACAAGGAATGTTTGAACTTGCTGCACTCAACCATCTTCGTAGCAAAGCAACTGATTCCTAAAACCGAACTAGCTTATTTCACACAGTACAGTGTTCGGCAATGAAGAATTTTGTTTTCTAAACAAACTACTTTTGAAATGAAGCGAAACTAATAAGTTTTACATCTTGTTAGACTACACTAACTAAGAATGTTTGAACTTGCTGCACTCAACTATCTTCATTGAAAAGCAAGAGATTCCTAGAACAGAACTTGCTTATTTCACACAGTACAGTGTTCAGCAATGAGGTTGTTTGTTTTCTCAACAAATTACGTTAGAAATGAAACTAAACTCTTAAGTTGTAAATCTTCTTAGGATACACTAACAGGAAATGTTTGAACTTGCTGCACTCAACCATCTTCGCAGAAAAGCAACTGATTTCTAGAACCGAACTAGCTTATTTAATAAAGTATTCGGCAATGAAGATGTTTGTTTTCTAAAAAACTAGTTTAGAAATGAAGAGAAACTAATAAGTTTTACATCTTGTTTGACTACACTAACTAAGAATGTTTGAAATTGCTGCACTCAACCATCTTCGGAGAAAAGCAACTGATTCCTAGAACCACACTAGCTTATTTTACAGAATACATTGTTTGGCAATGAAGATATTAGTTTTCTAAACAAACTACATTAGAAATGAAGCGAAAGTAGTAAGTTGTACATCTTGTTAGACTACACTAAAGGCAATGTTTGAACTTCCTGCCCTCAACCATATTCGTAGAAAAGAAACTTATTCCTAGAACCGAACTAGCTTATTTCACACAGTACATTGTTTGGCAATGAAGATGTTTGTTTTCTAAACAAACTACTTTAGAAATGAAGCGAAACTAGTAAGTTGTACATCTTGTTAGACCACACTAACAGGGAATGTTTCAACTTGCTGCACTCAGCCATCTTCGTAGAAAAGCAACTGATTCCTAGAACCAAACCAGCTTATTTCGCACAGTACAGTGTTCGGCAAAGAAGATGTTTATTTTCTAAACAAACAACGTTAGAAATGAAGCAAAACTAGTTAGTTGTACATCTTGTTACATTACACTAACAAGGAATGTTTGAACTTTTTGCACTCAACCATCCTAGTAGAAAAGCAACTGATACCTAGAACCTAACTAGCTTATTTCATACAGTACCGTGTGAGGCAATGAAGATGTTTGTTTCGTAAACAAACTACTTTAGAAATGAAGTGAAACTAGTAAGTTGTACATCTTGTTAGACTACACTAACAGGAAATGTTTGAACTTCCTACACTCACCCATCTTCATACAAAAGCAACTGATTCCTAGAACCTCACTGACTTATTTCACACAGTACAATGTTTGGCAATGAAGATGGGTGTTTTCTAAACAAACTACCTCAGAAATTAAGCGAAAGTAGTAAGTTGTACATCTTGTTAGACTACACTAACTAGCATGTTTGAACTTGCTGCATTCAACCATATTCGTTGAAAAGCAAGTGAATCTAGGTACATAACGTGCTTATTTCACACAGTACAGTGTTCGGAAATGAAGATGTTTGTTTCCTAAACAAACTAGATTATAAATGAAGCTAAACTAGTAAACTGTACATCTTGTTAGATTACACTAACAAGGAATGTTTGAACTTGCTGCACTCAATCATCTTCGTGGAAAAGCAACTGATTCCTTGAACTGAAATAGCTTATTTCATACAGTACAGTGTTTGGCAATGAAGATATTTGTTTTCTAAACAAACTACTTTAGAAATGAAGTGAAAGTACTAAGTTGTACATCTTGTTAGACTACACTAACAGGGAATGTTTGAACTGGCTGCACTCAACCATCTTCTTAGAAAAGCGACTGATTGCTAGAACCGAAATAGCTTATTTCACACAGTACGTTGTTTGGCAATGAAGATATTTGTTTTCTAAACAAACTACTTTAGAAATGAAGCGAAACTAGTAAGTTGTACATCTCGTTAGACTACACTGAACATGAATGTTTGAACTTGCTGGACTCAACCATCTTATTACAAACGCAACTGATTCCTAGAACCGAAGTAGCTTATTTCATACAGAAGAGTGTTAGGCAATGAAGATGTTTGTTTTGTGAACAAACTACTTTAGAAATGAAGAGAAACTAATAAGTTGTATATCTTGCTAGACTAAACTAACGAGCAATGTTTGATCTTGATGCACTCAACCATCTTCGTTGAAAAGCAAGTGATTCCTAGAACTGAACTACCTTATTTCACACAGTACAGTGTTCGGCAATGAAGATGTTTGTTTTCTAAACAAAGAACTTTAGAAATTAACCGAAACTAGTAAGTTGTACATCTTGTTAGACTACACTAACAGGGAATGTTTGAACTTGCTGCACTCAACCATATTCGTAGAAAAGCAACTGATTCCTAGAATTGAACTACCTTATTTCACACCGTATATTGTTTAGCAATGAAGATGTGTGTTTTCTAAACAAACTACTTTAGAAATGAAGCGAAACTAGTAAGTTGTACATCCTGTTAGTCTATACTAAAAGGGAATGTTTGAACTTGCTACACTAAACCATCGTCGTAGAAAATCAACTGATACCTAGAACCGAACTAGCTTATTTTTCCCAGCACAGTGTTCGACATTGAAGATGTTTGTTTTCTAAAGAAACTGCTTTAGAAATAAAGCAAAACTAGAAATTATTACATCTTGTTAGACTACACTAAGTAAGAATGTTTGAACTTGCTGCTCTCAACCATCTTATTACAAAGGCAACTGATTCCTAGAACCAAAGTAGCTTATTTCAGAACAGTGTTAGGCAATGAAGATGTTTGTTTTGTGAACAAACTGCTTTAGAAATGAAGCGAAACTAGTAAGTTGTCCATCTTGTTAGACTACACTAACAGGGAATGTCTGAACTTGCTCCACTCAACCAACTTCGGAGAAAAGCAACTGATTCCTAGAACCGAACTAGGTTATTTCACACAGTACAGTGTTTAGCAATGAAATGTTTGTGTTCTACTAAAACTACTTTAGAAATGAAGCAAATCCAGTAAGTTGTACATCTTGTTAGACTACACTAACAGGGAATGTTTGAACTTGCTGCACTCAACAATCTTAGTAGAAAAGCAACTGATTCCTAGTACTGAAGTAGCTTATTTCACACAGTATAGTGTTCGGCAATGAAGATGTTTGTTTTCTAAACAAAGAGCTTTAGAAATAAGATGAAACTAGTAACTTGTACATGTTCTTAGACTACACTAACTAGCAATGTTTGAACTTGCTACACTCAGCCATCTTTGTTGAAAAGCAAGTGATTCCTAGAACCGAACTAGCTAATTTCACACAGTACAGTGTTCGGCAACGAAGATATTTGTTTCCTAAACAAAGTACTTAAGAAATGAAATGAAACTAGCAAGTTGTACATCTTGTTAGATCTCACTAATTAGGAATGTTTGAACTTGCTGCAATCAATCATCTTTGTAGAAAAGCAACTGATTCCTAGAACCGAAATAGCTTATTTCACGTAGTACAGTCTTAGGCATTGCAGATGATTGTTTTCTAAACAAACTACTTTAGAAATGAAGCAAAACTAGTAAGTTGTACATCTTGTTAGACTACACTAACAGGGAATGTTTGAACGTGCTGCACTCAACCATCTTTGTAGAAAAGCAACTGATTCCTAGAACCGAACTAGCTTATTTCACAGAGTAAAGTGTTTGGAAATGTAGACGTTTGTTTTCTAAAAAAAACTACTTTAGAAATAAAGCAAAGCTAGTAAGTTGTACATCTTGTTAGACTACACTAACTCTGAATGTTTGAACATTCTGCACTAAACAATCTCAGTAGAAAAGCAACTTATTCCTAGAACTGAAGTAGCTTATTTCACACAGTACAGTGTTCGGCAATGAAGATATTTGTTTTCTAAGCACAATACTTTAGAAATGAAGCGAAACCAGAAAGTTGTACATCTTGTTAGACTACAGTAACAGGGAATGTTTGAACTTGCTGCACTCAGCGATCTTCGTAAAAAAGAAACTGATTCCTAGAACCGAACTAGCTCATTTCACATAGTACAGTGTTTGGCAATGAAGATATTTGTTTTCTAAAAAAACTACTTTAGAAATGAAACCAAACTAGTAAGTTGTACATCTTATTAGACTACACTAACAGGGAATGTTTGCACTTGCTGCACTCAACCGTCTTTGTAGAAAGCCAACTGATTCCTAGAACCAAATTAGCTTATTTCACACAGTACAGTGATTGCCAATGAAGATGTTTCTAGTCCAAACAAACTACGTTAGAAAAGAAGCGAAAGTAGTAAGTTGTACATCTTGTTAGACTGCGCTAACTAGTCATGTTTGAACTTGCTGCACTAAGCCATCTTCGTTGAAAAGCAAGTGATTATTAGAAGAGAACTTGCTTATTTCACACAGTACAGTGTTTGACAATGAAGATGTTTGTTTTCTAAACAAACTAGTTTAGAAATGAAGCGAAACTAATAAGTTTTACATCTTGTTAGACTACACTAACTAGGAGTGTTTGAACTTGCTGCACTAAACCAGCTTCGTAGAAAAGCAACTGATTCCTGGATCTGAACTAGTTTGTTTCATACAGTACAGTGTTCATCAGTGAAGATTTGTGTTTTCTAAACAAGCTACTTGAGAAATGAAGCGAAACTAGTAAGTTGTACATCTTGTTAGACTACACTAACAGGGAAAGTTGTAACTTGCTGCACTCAACCATCTTCGATTAAAAGCAACTCATTCCTAGAACAGAACTTGCTTATGCCACACAGTACAGTGTGCGGCACGGAAGATGTTCGTTTTCTAAACAAAGTACTTAAGAAATGAACTGAAACTAGTAAGTTGTACATCTTGTTTGATCACATTAATTAGTAACGGTTGAACTTCCTGCACTAAACCATCTTCCTAGAAAAGCAACTGATGCCTAGAAAAGAATCTAGTGTATTTCACACAGTATGGTCTTGGGCAATGAAGATGTTTGTTTTCTAAACAAAAGGCGTTAGAAATGGAGGTAAACTACTAAATTGTACATCTTGTTAGATTACACTAACAAGGAATGTTTGATCTTGATGCACTCAACCATCTTCCTAGAAAAGCAACTGATTCTGTAACAGAACTAGCTTATTTCACACAGTATAGCGTTCGGCAATGAAGATGTTTGTTTTGTAAACAAATTACGTGAGAAATGAAGCGAAACTAGTAAGTTGTAAATCTTGTTAGACTACACTAACAGTGAATGTTTGAACTTGCTGCACTCAACCATCTTCGTAGAAAAGCAACTGATTCCTAAAACTGAACTAGCTTATTTCACACAGTACAGTGTTCAGCAATGAAGATGTTTGTTTTCTAAACAAACTCGTTTGGAAATAAAGTGAAACTAATAAGTTTTACATCTTGTTAGACTACACTAACTGAGAAAGTTTGAACTTGCTGCAGTCAACCAATTTCGACGAAAAGCAACAGATTCCTAGAACCAAACTAGCTTATTTCACAAGTACAGTGTTCAGCAATGAAGATGTGTGTTTCCTAAACAAACTACTTTAGAAATGAAGCGAAACTAGTAAGTCGTACATCTTGTTAGACTACACTAACAGGGAATGTTTGAACTTGCTGCACTCAACCATCTTCGTTGAAAGGCTAGTGATTCCTAGAACAGAACTTGCTTATTTCAGACAGTACACTGTTCGGCAATGAAGATGTTTGCTTTCTAAAGAAAGAACTTAAGAAATTAAATGAAACTACTAAATTGTACATCTTGCTAGATCATACTAATTAGCAATGTTTGACCGTGCCGCATTCAACCATCTTCGTAGAAAAGCAACTGATTCCTAGAACCGAACTACCTTATTTCACACATTACAGTGTTTGCAAATGAAGATGTGTGTTTTCTGAACAAACAGCTTTAGAAATGAAGCGAAACTAGTAAGTTGTACATCTTGTTAGACTACACTAACTCGGAATGTTTGAACTTGCCGCACTCAAAAATCTTCATAGAAAAGCGACTGATTCCTAGAATCGAACTAGCTTATTTCACACAGTGCAGTCTTCGGCAATGAAGATGTTTGTTTTCTAAGCACACTACTTTAGAAATGAAGAGAAACAGGTAAGTTGTACATGTTGTTAGACTACACTAACAGGGAATGTTTGAAATTGTTGCACTCAACCATCTTCGTAGAAAAGCAACGGAATCGGAGAACCGAACTAGCTTATTTCACACAGTACGGCGTTTGGCAAAGAAGATGTTTGTTTTCTAAACAAATTACATTAGAAATGAAGCGAAACTAGCAAGTTGTACATCTTGTTAGATTACGCTCACTGGGAATGTTTGAACTTGCTACACTCAACCATCTTCTTAGAAAAGCAACTGATTCCGAGAATGGAACTAGCTTATTTCACACAGTACAGTGTTTGGCAATGAAGATGTTTGTTTTATACACAAACTGGTTTCGAAATTAAGTGACACTAGAAAGTTGTACATATTGATAGACTACACTAACTCAGAATGTTTGAACTTGCAGCACTCAACCATCTTGGGAGAAAGGCAACTGATTCCTAGAACCAAAATAGCTTATATCACACAGTACAGTGATCGCCAATGAAGATGTTTCGTTTCTAAACAAACTACTTTAGAAATGAAGCGAAACTAGTAAGTTGTATCTCTTGTTAGACTGCACTAACTAGCAATGTTTGAGCTTGCTGCCCTCAACCATCTTCGTTGAAAAGCAAGTGATTCCTAGAACAGGACTTGCTTATTTCACACAGTACAGTGTTAGGTAATGAAGATGTTTATTTTCTAAACAAAGTACTTAAGAAATGAACTGAATCTAGTAAGTTGTATACCTTGTTAGACTACACTAAAGAATGTTTGAACTTGCTACACTCAAACATCTTCGTAGAAAAGCGACTGATTCCTAGAACCGAACTAGCTTATTTCACACAGTACTGTCTTCGGCAATGAAGATGTTTGTTTTCTAAGCACACTACTTTAGAAATGAAGCGAAAGTAGTAAGTTGTACATGTTGTTCGGCAATGAAGATGTGTGTTCTCTAAACAAACTATGTCAGAAATAAAGCAAAACGAGTAATTTGTAAATATTGTTAGGCTACACTAACAGGCAATGTTTGAACTTGCTGCACTCAACCATCTTCGTTGAAAAGCAAGTGATTCCTAGAACAGAACCTGCTTATTTCACACAGTACAGTGTTTGGCAATGACGATCTTTGTTTTCTATACAAAGTATTTATGAAATGAACTGAAACTAGTAAGTTGTACATCTTGTTAGATCACACTAAATAGGAATGTTTGAACTTGCTCCACTAAACTATCTTCGTAGCAAAGCAACTGATTCCTGGAACCGAACTTACTTATTTCACACAGTACAGTGTTCGTCAATGAAGATGTTTGTTTTCTAAACAACCTACTTTAGAAATGAAGCAAAACTGGTAAGTTGTACATCTTGTTAGACTACACTAACTAAGAATGTTTGAACCAGCTGCACTAAACCATCTTCGTAGAAAAGCAACTGATTCCTGGAACCGACTTGCTTATTTCACACAGTTCAGTGTTTGGCAATGAAGATGTTTGTTTTCTAAACAAACTACTTTAGTAATGAAGCAAAACTAGGAAGTTGTACATCTTGTTAGACTACACTAACTAAGAATTTTGAACTTGCCGCGCTCAACCATCTTCGTAGAAAAGCAACTGATTCCTGGAACAGAACTAGCTTATTTAACACAGTACAGTGTTTTACAATGAAGGTGTTTGTTTTTTAAACAAACTCCTTTAGAAATGAAGCGAAATTATTAAGTTGTATGTTTTGTTAGACTACAATAATAGGGAATGTTTGAACTTGCTGCACTCAACCATATTCGTAGAAAAGCTACTGATTCTTAGAACCGAACTAGCTTATGTCACACAATACAGTGTTGGGCAATGAAGATGTGTGTTTTCTAAACAAACTGCTTTAGAAATGAAGTGAAACGAGTAAGTTGTACTTCTTGTTAGACTACACTAACTCGGAATGTTTGAACTTGCTGCATTCAACAATCTTTGTAGAATAGCGACTTATTCCTAGAACTGAACAAGCATATTTCACACAGTACAGTCTTTGACAATGAAGATGTTTGTTTTCTAAGCACACTACTATAGAAATGAAGCAAAACTACTAAGTTGTACATCTTGTGAGACTACACTAAGAGGGAATGTTTGAACTTGCTGCACTGAACCATCTTCGTAGAAAACCAACTGATTCCTAGAACCCAACTAGATTATTTCACACAGTACAGTGTTTGTCAATGAAGATGTACGTTTTCTAAACAAACTGCTTTAGAAATGAAGCGAAATTAGTACATTGTACTTCTTGTTAGACTACACTAACTCGGAATGTTTGAACTTGCTGCACTCAAAGATCTTCGTAGAATAGCGACTGATTCCTAGTACCGAACGAGCTTATTTCCCACAGTACAGTGTTTGGCAATGAAGATATTTGTTTTGTAAACAAACTACTTTAGAAATGAAGCCAAACTAGTAACTTGTACATCTTGTTAGACTACACTTAAAGGGAATGCTTGAACTTGCTGCACTCAACCATCTTCATAGAAAACCAACTGATTCCTAGAACCGAACTAGCTTATTTCACACAGTACAGTGTTCGGCAATGAAGATGTTTGTTTTCTAAACAAAGTAATTAAGAAATGAACTGAAACCAGTAAGTTGTACATCTTGTGAAATCAAACTAATTAGGAATGTTTGAACTTGCCTCACTAAACCATCTTCGTAGAAAACCAACTGATTCCTGGTACCGAACTAGCTTATTTCACACAGTCCAGTGTTCACAAATGAAGATGTTTCTCTTCTAAACAAACTACATTAGAAATGAAGCGAAACTTGTAAGTTGTATGTTTTGTTAGACTGCACTAACTAGCAATGTTTGAACGTGCTTCACTCAATCATCTTCGTTGAAAAGAAGTGATTCTTAGAACAGAACTTGCTTATTTCACACAGTACAGTGTTTGGCAATGAAGATGTTTGTTTTCTCAACAAACTACTTTAGAAATGAAGCAAAACTAGTATGTTGTACATCTTGTTAGACTACACTAACTAAGAATGTTTGAACTTGCTGTACTCAACCATCTTCGTAGAAAAGCAACTGATTCCCATGTCCGAACTAGCTCATTTCACACAGTACAGTGTTCGGCAATGAAGATGTGTGTTTTCTAAACAATATACTTTAGAAATGAGGCTAAACTAGTAAGTAGTACAACTTGTTAGACTACACTAAAAAGGAGTGTTTGAACTTGCTGCACTTAACCATCTTCGGAGAAAAGCAACTGATTCTGAGAACTGAACTAGCTTATTTCACAAAGTACAGTGGTTGGCAATGAAGATGTGTGTTTCCTAAACAAACTACATTAGAAATGAAGAGAAACTAGTAAGTTGTACAGCTTGTTAGACTGCAATAACAGGGAATGTTTGAACTTGCTGCACTCAACCATCTTGGGTGAAAAGCAAGTGATTTATAGAACAGAACTTGCTTATTTCACACAGTACAGTGTTTGGCAATGAAGATGTTTGTTTTCTAAACAAACTACTTTAGAAATGAAGTGAAACTAGTAAGTTGTACATCTTTTTAGACTACACTAACAGGGAATGTTTGAACTCGCTGCACTCAACCATCTTCGTAGAAAAGCATCTGATTCCTGGAACTGAACTAGCTTATTTCAAACAGTACAGTGTTTGGCAATTAAGATGTCTGTTTTCTAAACAAACTACTTTAGAAATGAAGCAAAACTAGTAAGTTGTACATCTTGTTAGACTCAATAACTAAGAATGTTTTAACTTGCTGCACTCAACTGTCTTAGTAGAAAAGCCAGTGGTTCCTAGAACCGAACAAGCTTATTTCATACTGTACAGTGTTAGGCAATGAAGATGTTTCTTTTGTAAACAAACGACTTTAGAAATGATGCAAAACTAGTAAGTTGTACATCTTGTTAGACTACACTAACAGGGAATGTTTGAACTTGCTGCACTCAACAATCTTCGTTGAAAAGCAAGTGATTCCTAGAACTGAACTAGCTTATTTCACACAGTACAGTGTTCGGCAATGAAGATGTTTGTTTTCTAAACAAATTACTTCAGAAATGAAGCAAAACTAGTAAGTTGTAAATCCTGTTAGGGTACACTAACAGGGAATGTTTGAACTTGCTGCACTCAACCATCTTCGTAGAAAAGCTACTGATTCCTAGAACCGAATTAGCTTATTTCACGTAGTACATTGTTTAGCAATGAAGATATTTGTTTCCTAAAGAAACTACTTTTGAATTGAAGCGAAACTAGTAAGTTGTACATCATTTTAGACTACACTAACAGGGAATGTTTGAACTTGTTGCAATCAACCATCTTCGTAGAAAAGCAACTGATTCCTAGAACCGAAGTAACTTATTTCCCACACTACAGTGTTCGGCAATGAAGATGTTTCTTTTCTAAACAGACAATGTTAGAAATGAAGCGAATGTAGTAAGTTCTAAATCTTGTTACATTACACTAAAAAGGCATGTTTGGAACTTGCTGCACTCAACTATCTTCGTAGAAAAGCAACTGATTACTAGAAATGAACTCGCTTCTTTCACACAGTACAGTGTTCGGCAATGAAGATGTTTGTTTTCTAAACAAACTACGTGAGAAATGAAGCGAATCTAGTAAATTGTACATCTTGAGAGATTACACTAACAAGGAATGTTTGAACTTGCTACACTCAACATTTTCGTAGAAAAGCAACTGATTCCTAGAACCGAACTAGCTTATTTAACACAGTACCATCTTTGGCAATGAAGATGTTTGTTTTTTAAAGAAACTTGTTTAGAAATGAAGTGAAATTAGTCAGTTGTAAATCTTGTTAGACAACAATAACAGCGAATATTTAAACTTTCTGCACTCAACCATCTTTGTAGAAAAGCAACTGATTCATAGAACCAAACTAGCTTATTCCACACAGTACAGTGTTCGGCAATGGAGATTTTTTTTTCTAAACAAAGTACTTTAGCAATGAAGTGAAACTAATAAGTTGGACATCTTGTTAGATCACACTAATTAGGAATGTTTGAACTTTCCACACTCATTCTTCGTAGTAAAGCAACTGATTCCTGGATCCGAACTAGCTAATTTCACACAGTACAGTGTTCGGCAATGAAGATGTTTGTTTTCTGAACAAAGTACGTTAGTAAAGAAGCAAAACTTGTAAGTTGTACATGTTGTTTGACTACACTAACTAAGAATGTTTGAACTTACCGCACTCACACATCATCGTAGAAAAGCTACTGATTCCTCACAGAACTAGCTTATATCACACACTAGTATTCGGCAATGAAGATATTTGTTTTCTAAAAAAACTACTTTAGAAATGAAGCGAAACTAGTAAGTTGTACATCTTGTTAGACTACACTAACAGGGAATGTTTCAACTTGCTGCACTCAACAATGTTTGTAGAAGACCAACTGTTTCCTAGAACCGAACTAGCTTATTTCACACAGTACAGTGTTTGGCAAAGAAGATGTTTGGTTTGTAAGCACAATACTTTAAAAATCAAGCACAAACTAGTAAGTTGTACATCTTGTTAGACTACACTAACAGGGAATGTTTGGACTTGCTGCACTCAACCATCTTCGTAGAAAAGCAACTGATTGATAGAACCAAACTAGCTTATTTCACGCAGCACAGTGTTCGACAATGAAGATGTTTGCTTTCTAAACAAACTACTTTAGAAATGAAGCGAAACTAGCAAGTTTTACATTTTGTTAGACTACACTCACTAAGAATGTTTAAACTTGCTGCACTCAACCATCTTCACAGAAAAGCAACTGATTCCTAGAACCGAAATAGCTTATTTCACACAGTATAGTGTTTGCCAATGAAAATGTTTCTTTTCTAAGCAAACTACGTTAAAAATGAAGCAACACTAGCCGGGCATGGTGGCGCACGCCTTCAATACCAGCACTTGGGAGGCAGAGGTAGGAGGATCGCCGAGAGTTCGAGGCCACTCTGAAACTACATAGTTAATTCCTGGTCAGCCTGGACCAGAGTGAGATCCTAACTCCCAAAACCAAAAAAAAAAAGAAGCAAAACTAGTAAGTTGTACATCTTTTTAGACTACACTAACTAGCCATGTTTGAACTTGCTGCACTCAACCATCTTCGTTGAAAAGCAAGTGATTCCTAGAACCGAACTGGCTTATTTCGCACAGTACAGTGTTCGGCAATGACGATGTGTGTTTCCTCAACAAACTACTTTAGAAATGATGCAAAACTAGTAAGTTGTACATCTTGTTAGCCTACACTAACAGGGAATGTTTGAATTGGTTGCACTCAACCATCTTCGTGGAAAAGCAACTGATTCCTAGAACCGAACTTCCGAATTTCATGCAGTACAGTGTTAGGCAATGAAGATTTTTTTTTCTAAACAAACTCCTTCAGAAATGAATCAATACTAGTAACTTGTTCATCTTAGACTACACTAACTGAGAATATTTGGACTTGCTGCACTAAACCATCTTCGTACAAAAGCAACTGATTCCTGGAACCGAACTAGCGTACTTCACACAGAACAGTGTTCGGCAATGAAGATGTTTGTTTTGTAAACAAACTACTTTAGAAGTGAAGCGAAACTACTAAGTCGTACATCTTGTTAGACTACACTAACAGGGAATGTTTGAACTTGCTGCACTCAACAATCTTGTAGAAAAGCAATTGATTCTTAGAACCGAACGAGCTTATATCACACAGTGCAGTGTTTGGCAATGAAGATATTTGTTTTCTAAACAAACTATTTTAGAAATGAAGCGAAACTAGTAACTTCTACATCTTATTAGACTACACTAATTAGGAATGTTTGAACATGCTGCACTCAACCATCTTCGTAGAAAAGCAACTGATTCCTAGAAACAAACTAGCATATTTCACACAGTACAGTGTTCTGCAATGAAGATGTTTGTTATCTCGACAAATTATGTTAGAAATGAAGCAAAACTAGTAAATTGTACATCTTCCTAGATTACACTAACAAGGAATATTTGAACTTGTTGCACTCAACCATCTTCGTAGAAAAGCAACTGATTCCTAGAACCAAACTAGCTTATCTAACACAGTACATTGTTTGGCCATGAAGATAATTGTTTTCTAAACAAACTACTTTAGAAATGAAAAGAAACTAGTAAGTTGTACATGTTGTTAGACAACACTAATAGGGAATGTTTGACCATGCTACACTCAACCATATTCGTAGAAAAGCAACTGATTCCTAGAACCAAACTAGCTTATTTCACACAGTACAGTGTTCGGCAATGAAGATGTTTCTTTTCTAAACAGACTACTTTAGAAATTAAGCCAAACTAGTCACTTATACATCTTGTTAGACTACACTAACAGCGAATGTTTGAACTTGCTGCACTCAACCATCTTTGTAGAAAAGCAACTGATTCATAGAACCGAACTAGCTTATTCCACACAGTACAGTGTTCGGCAATGAAGATTTTTTTTTCTAAACAAAGTACTTTAGCAATGAAGTGAAACTAGTAAGTTGGACATCTTGTTAGATCACACTAATTAGGAATGTTTGAACTTTCCGCACTCATTCTTCGTAGTAAAGCAACTGATTCCTGTATTCGAACTAGCAAATTTCACACACTACAGTGTTCAGCAATGAAGATGTTTGTTTTCTGAACAAAGTACGTTAGTAAAGAAGTGAAACTTGTAAGTTGTACATGTTGTTTGACTACACTAACTAAGAATGTTTGAACTTGCTGCACTCACACATCATCGTAGAAAAGCTACTGATTCCTAACACCGTACTAGCTTATTTCACACACTACTATTTGGCAATGAAGATACTTGTTTTCTAAACAAACTACTTTAGAAATGAAGTGAAACTAGTAAGTTGTATATCTTGTTAGACTACACTAACAGGGAATGTTTCAACTTGCTGCACTCAACAATGTCTGTAGAAGACCAACTGTTTCCTAGAACCGAACTAGCTTATTTCACACAGTACAGTGTTTGGTAATGAAGATGTTTGGTTTCTAAGCACAATACTTTAAAAATCAAGCACAAACTAGTAAGTTGTACATCTTGTTAGACTACACTAACAGGGAATGTTTGAACTTGCTGCACTCAACCATCTTCGTAGAAAAGCAACTGATTGCTAGACCCGAACTAGCTTATTTCACCCAGCACAGTGTTCGACAATGAAGATGTTTGCTTTCTAAACAAACTACTTTAGAAATGAAGTGAAACTAGCAAGTTTTACATTTTGTTAGACTACACTCACTAAGAATGTTTAAACTTGCTGCACTCAACCATCTTAGCAGAAAAGCAACTGATTCCTAGAACTGAAATGGCTTATTTCACACAGTATAGTTTTCGCCAATGAAAATGTTTCTTTTCTAAGCAAACTACGTTAAAAATGAAGCAACACTAGCCGGGCATGGTGGCGCACGCCTTTAATCCCAGCACTTGGGAGGCAGAGGTAGGAGGATCGCCGAGAGTTCGAGGCCACCCTGAAACTACATTGTTCATTCCAGGTCAGCCTGGGCCAGAGTGAGACCCTACCGCGCAAAACCAAAAAAAAAAAAAAAAAAAAAAAAAAAAAAAAAAAGAAGCAAAACTAGTAAGTTGTACATCTTATTAGACTACACTAACTAGCAATGTTTGAACTTGCTGCACTCAACCATCTTTGTTGAAAAGTAAGAGATTCCTAGAAAAGAACTTGCTTATTTCACACAGTACAGTGTTCCGAAATGAAGATGTTTGTTTTCTAAACAAAGTACTTAAGAAATGAACTGAAACTAGTAAATTGTACATCTTGTTACATCACACTAATTAGGAATGTGTGAACTTGCTGCACTCAACCATCTTAGTAGGAAAGCAACTGATTCCTAGAACGAAACTAGCTTATTTCGCACAGTACATTGTTCGGCAATGAAGATATGTGTTTTTCTCACCAAACTACTTTAGAAATTATGCAAAACTTGTAAGTTGTACATCTTGTTAGACTACACTAAGTAGCAATGTTTGTACTTGCTTCACTCAACCATCTTCATTGAAAAGCAAGTGATTCCTAGAACTGAACTAGCTTATTTCACAGAGTACAGTGTTCGGCAATGATGATATTTGTTTTCTAACCAAATTATGTTAGAAATGAAGCGAAACTAGTAAGTTGTAAATCTTGTTAGGCTACACTAACATGGAATGTTTGTAGTTGCTGCACTCAACCATCTTCGTAGAAAAGCAACTAATTCCTAGAACCGAACTAGCTTATTTCACACAGTACACTATTCGGCAATGAAGATGTTTGTTTTCTAAACAAACTAGTTTAGAAATGAAGCGAAACTAATAAGTTTTACATCTTGTTAAACTACACTAACTAAGAATGTTTGAACTTGCTGCACTCAACAATCTTCGAAAACAAGCAACTGTATCCTAGAACATAACTAGGTTATTTCACAGTGTACAGTTTTCAGCAATGAAGATGTGTGTTTTCTAAACAAACTACGTTAGAAATTAACTGAAACTAGTAAGTTGTACATCTTGTTAGACTACACTAACTAAGAATGTTTGGACTTGCTGCACTAAACAATCTTCGTACAAAAGGAACTGATTCCTGGAACCAAACTAGCGTACTTCACACAGAACAGTGTTCAGCAATGAAGATGTTTGTTTTGTAAACAAACTGCTTTAGAAATGAAGTGAAACTAGTAAGTTATACTTCTTGTTAGACTACACTAACAGGGAATGTTTGAACTTGTGGCACTGAACCATCTTCGTAGAAAACATCTGATTCCTAGAACCGAACTAGCTCATTTCACACAGTACAGTGTTTGGCAATGAAGATGTTTGTTTTCTGAACAAACTACTGTAGAAATGAACCGAAACTAGTACGTTGTACATCTTGTTAGACTACCCTAACAGTTAATGTTTGAAATTGCTCCATCCAACCATCTTAGCACAAAAGATCTGATTCCTAGAATCTAACTAGCTTATTTCACACAGTACAGTGTTAGGCAATGAAGATGTTTGTTTTGTAAAGAAACTGCTTTAGAAATGAAGCAAAATTAGTAAGTTATACATATTGTTAGACTACACTAACAGGGCATGTTTGAACTTGCTGCACTCAACCATATTCGTTGAAATACAAGTGATTCCTAGAACTGAACAAGCTTATTTCACAAAGTACTGTGTTCAGCAATGAAGATGTTTGTTTTCTAAAAAATTACGTTATAAATGAAGTGAACAAGTAAGTTGTACATCTCGTTAGATTACACTAACAGGGGATGTTTGAACTTGCTACACTCAACCATCTTCGTAGAAAAGTAACAGATTCCTTGAACCAAATTAGCTTATTTCACACAGTACAGTGTTTGGCAATGAAGATGTTTGTTTTCTAAACCAACTGGATTCGAAATTAAGTGAAACTAGTAATTTGTACATCTTGTTAGACTACACTAACTCAGGATGTTTGAACTTGCTGCACTCAACCATCTTAGTAGAAAAGCGACTGATTCCTAGAACCGAACTAGCTTATTTCACACAGTACACTCTTTGGCAATGAAGATGTTTGTTTTCTAAGAACACTACTTTAGAAATACAGAGAGACTAGCAAGTTGTACATCTTGTGAGACAACACTGAGAGGGAATGTTTGAACTTGCTGCACTCAACCATCTTCGTAGAGAAGCAACTGATTCCTAGAACCGAACTAGCAAATTTCACACAATAAAGTGTTTGGCAATGAAGATGTTTCTTTTCTAAACAAACAACGTTAAAAATAAAGCGAAAGTAGTAAGTTGTACATCTTCTTACATTACACTAACAAGGAATGTTTGAACTTGCTGCACTCAACCATCTTCATATAATAGCAACTGATTCCTATAACCGAACTAGCTTATTTCACACAGTACAGTGATTGGCAATGAAGAGGTTTGTTTACTAAACAAACTAGTTTAGAAATGCAGCGAAACTAATAAGCTGTAAATCGTGTTAGACTACACTAACTAAGAAAGTTTGAACTTGCTGCACTCAACCATCTTCGTAGAAAAGCTACTGATTCCTAGAAACGAACGAGCTTATTTCACACAGTACAGTGTTCAGCAATGAAAATGTGTGTTTTCTAAACCAACTACTTTAGAAATGAAGTGAAACTAGTAAGTTGTACATCTTGTTAGACTACACTAACAAGCAATGATTGAACTTGCTGCACTCAACCATCTTCATTGTAAAGCAAGTGATTCCTAGAACTGAACTAGCTTATTTCACACAGTAGAGTGTTCGGCAATGAAGACGTTTGTTTTCTAAAGAAATTATGTTAGAAATGAAGCGAAACTAATAAGTTGTACATCTTGTTAGACTACACTAACAGGGAATGTTTGAATTTGCTTCACTGAACCATCTTTATAGAAAAGCAACTGATTCCTACAAACGAACTAGGTAATTTCACACAGTACAGTCTTCGGCAATGACGACGTTTGTTTTCTAAACAAACTACTTAGAAATGAAGCCAAACTAGTAAGTTATACATCTTGTTAGACTACAATAACTACGAATGTTTTGACTGGCTGCACTATACCATCTTTGTAGAAAAGCAACTGATTTCTGGAACCGAACTAGCTTATTTCACACAGTACAGTGTTCGTAAATGAGGATGTTTGCTTTCTAAACAAATTACGTTAGAAATAAAGCGAAACTAGTAAGTTGTACATCTTGTTAGATTACAGGAACAAGGAATGTTTGAACTTGCTACACTCAACCATCTTCGTAGAAAAGCTACTGATTCCTAGAACCAAGTTAGCTTATTTCACACAGTACAGTGTTCGGCAATGGAGAAGTTTGTTTTCTACACAAACTAGTTGAGAAATGAAGCAAAACTAGTAAGTTTCACATCTTGTTAGACTACACTAACTCGGAATGTTTGAACTTTCTGCACTCAACCATCTTCGTAGAAAAGCGACTGATTCCTAGAAGTGAACTAGCTTATTTCACCCAGTACAGCCTTCGGCAATGAAGATGTTTGCTTTCTAAGCAGACTACTTTAGAATTGAACTGAAACTAATAAGTTGTACATCTTATTAGATCACACTAATTAGGAATGTTTGAACTTGCTGCACTCAACCATCTTCGTAGAAAAGCAACTGATTCCTGGAACTGAACTAGCTTTTTTCACACAGTACAGTGTTCGGCAATGAAGATGTTTGTTTTATAAACAAATTACGTTAGAAATGAAGCGAAACTATTAAGTTGTGCATCTTGTTAGACTACACTAACAGGGAATGTTTGAATTAGCTCCACCAAACTAGGTTATTTCACACAGTACAGTCTTTGGCAATGAACATGTTTGTTTTCTAAACAAACTACTTTAGAAATGGAGCGAAACTAGTAAATTGTACATCTTGTTAGACTACACTAACTAAGAATGTTTGGACTTGCTGAACTGAACCATCTTTGTACAAAAGCAACTGATTCCTGGAACCAAACTAGCTTATTTCACACAGTACAGTTTTAGGAAATGAAGATATTTATTTTGTAAACAAACTGCTTTAGAAATGAAGCGAAACTAGTAAGTTATACATCTTGTTAGACTACACTAACAGGGAATGTTTGAAGGTGTTGCACTCAACCATCTTTGTAGAGAAGCATCTTATTGCTAGAACCTAACTAGCTTATTTCACACAGTACAGTGTTTGGCAATTAAGATGTTTGTTTTCTGAACAAACTACTTTAGAAATGAAGCGAAACTAGTATGTTGTACAAATTGTTAGACTGCACTAACAAGCAATGATTGAACTTGCTGAACTTAACCATTTTCGTTGAGAAGCACGTGATTCCTAGAACAGAACTTGCTTATTTCACACAGTATAGTGTTCGGCAATGAAGATGTTTCTTTTATAAACAAAGGACTTAAGAAATGAACTGAAACTAGTAAGTTGTACATCTTGATAGATCACACTAATTCGGAATGTTTGAACTTCCTGCACTCAACCATCTGCGTAGAAAAGCAACTGATTCCTAGAACCGAACGAGCTTATTTAACACAGTACATGTTTGGCAATGAAGATATGTGTTTTCTAAACAAACTGCTTTAGAAATGAAGCAAAAGGAGTAAGTTGTATATCTTGTTAGATTACACTAACTCGGAATGTTTGAACTTTCTGCACTCAACCATCTTCGTAAATAAGCAACTGAGTCCTCGAACCGAAGTAGCATATTTCTCACAGTACAGTGTTCGGCAATGGAGAAGTTTGTTTTGTAAACAAACTAGTTGAGAAATGAAGCAAAACTAGTAAGTTTGACATCTTGTTAGACTACACTAACTAAGAATGTTTGAACTTGCTGCACTCAACCATCTTCGAAGAAAAGCAAATGATTCCTAGAACCAAACTAGCTTTTTTCACACAATACAGTGTTCGGCAATGAAGATGTTTGTTTTCTAAACAAACTACTGTAGAAATGAAGCGAAACTAGTAAGTTGTACAGCTAACAGGGAATGTTTGAACTTGCTGGTCTCAACAATCTTCGGAGTAAAGGAACTGATTCCTAGAGCGAACTAGCTTATTTCACACAATAAAGTGTTTGGCAATGAAGATGTTTCTTTTCTAAACAAACAACATCAAAAATGAAGTTAAAATACTAAGTTTACATCTTCTTACATTACACTAACAAGGAATGTTTGAACTTACTGCACTCAACCATCTTTGTAGAAAAGCAACTGTTTCCTAGAAACGATGTGGCTTATTTCACACAGTACAGTGTTCGGCAATGAAGATGTTTGTTTTCTAAACAAACTATGTTAGAAATGAAGCGAAACTAGTAAATTGTACATCTTGTTAGATTACACTATAAAGAAATGTTTGAACTTGCTGCAATCAACCGTCTTCATAGAAAAGCAACTGATTCCTAGAACCAAACTAGCTTATCTCACACAGTACAGTGTTCGGCAATGAAGATGTTTGTTTTCTAAACAAATTACGTTAGAAATGAACTGAAAGAAGTAAGTTGTAAATCTTTTTAGGCTACACTAACAGAGAATGTTTGAACTTGCTGCACTCAACCATCTTCCTAGAAAAGCAACTGATTCCTAGAACCGAACTGGCTTATTTCACACAGTACAGTGTTCGGCAATGAAGATGTTTCTTTTCTAAACAAACTAGGTTAGAAATGAAGTGAAACTAATAAGTTTTATATCTTGTTAGACTATACTAACTAAGAATGTTTGAACTTGCTGCACTCAACCACCTTTGTTGAAAAGCAAGTGATTCCTAGAACAGAACTTGGTTATTAAACACAGTACAGTGTTCGGTAATGAAGATGTTTGTTTTCTAAACAAAGTACGTTACAAATGAAGAGAAACTAGTAAGTTGTATATCTTGTTAGACTACACTAACTACCAATGATTGAACTTGCTGCACTCAACCATCTTTGTTGAAAAGCAAGTGATTCCTAGAACAGAACTTCCTTATTTCACACAGTACAGTGTTTGGCAATGAAGATGTTTGTTTTCTAAACAAACTACGTTAGATATGAATTGAAAGTAATAAATTGTACATCTTCTTAGATTAGACTAACAAGGAATGTTTGAACTTGCTGCACTCAACCATCTTCATAGAAAAGCTACTGATTCCCAGAACAGAACTACCTTATTTCACACAGTACAGAATTTAGCAATGAAGATATTTGTTTTCTAAACAAACTACTTTAGAAATGAAGCGAAACTACTAAGTTGTACATCTTGTTAGACTACACTAACAGGGAATATTTGAACTTGCTGCACTCAACCATCATCGTAGAAAAGCAACCGAATCCTATAACTGAACTAGCTTATTTCACACAGTACAGTGTTGGGCAATGAAAATGTTTATTTTCCAAACAAACAACGTTAGAAATGAAGTGAAACGAATAAGTTGTACATCTTCTTACATCACACTAATAAGGAATGTTTGCACTTGCTGCACTCAACCATCTTCGTAGAACAGGAACTGATTCCTAGAAACAAACTGGCTTATTTCGCACCGTACAGTGTTCGGGAACGAAGATGTTTGTTTTCTAAACAAACTACGTTCGAAATGACGCGAAATTAGTAAATTGTAAATCTTGTGAGATTCCACTAAGAAGGAATGTTTGAGCTTTCTGCACACAACCAACTTCGTAGCAAAGAAACGGATACCTAGAACAGAACTAGCTTATTTCACACAATACACTCGTTGGCAATGAAGATGTCTGTTTTCTAAACAAACTACTTTAGAAGTGACGCCAAATTAGGAAGGTGAACATCTTGTTAGACTACACTAATAGGAAATGTTTGAACTTGCTACTCTCAACCATCTTCGTAGAAAAGCAACTGATTCCTATAACCAAACTATCTTATTTCACACAGTACAGTGTTTGGCAATGAAGATGTGTGTTTTCTAAACAAACTACTTTAGAAATGAAGCGAAACAAGTAGGTTCTACATCTTGTTAGACTACACTAACAGGGAATGTTTGAACTTGCTGCACTCAACCATCTTCGTTGAAAAGCAAGTGATTCCTAGAACCGAACTAGCTTATTTCACACAGCACAGTGTTTGCAATGAAGATATGTGTTTTCTAAACAAACTGCTTTAGAAATGAAGCGAAACTAGTAAGTTGTACATCCTGTTAGACTGAACTACCTCGGAATGTTTGAACTTGCTTCACTCAACCATCTTCGTAGAAAAGTGACAGATTCCTAGAACCGAAATAGCTTATTTCACACAGTACAGTCTTCAGCAATGAAGCGTTTGTTTTCTAAGCACACTACTTTAAAAATGAAGCAAAACTAGTAAGTTGTACATCTTGTTAGACTACACTAATAGTGAATGTTTGAACTTGCTGCACTCAACGGTCTTCATAGAAAAGCAAATGATTCCTAGAACCGAACTAGCTTATTTCACACAATACAGTGTTCGGGAATGAATATGTTTCTTTTCTAAACAAAGTACTTAAGAAATGAACTAAAACTCATAAGTTGTACATCTTGTTAGATCACACTAATTAGGAATGTTTGAACTTGCTGCACTCAACCATCTTCCTAGAAAAGCAACTGATTCCTGGAACCAAACTAGCTTATTTCACACAGTACAGTGTTAAGCAATGAAGATGTTTGTTTTCTAAACAAATTACGTTAGAAATGAAGCGAAACTCTTACGTTGTACATCTAGTTAGTCTACACTAATAGGGAATGTTTGAACTTGCTGCTAAACCATCTTCGTAGAAGAGCAACTGATTCCTCGAACCGAACTGGATTATTTCACACAGTACAGTGTTTGCCAATGAAGATATTTGTTTTCTAAACAAACTATTTTAGAAATACAATGAAATGAGTAACTTCTACATCTCATTAGACAACACTAACTAGGAATGTTTGAATTTACTGCACTCAACCATGTTAATAGAAAAGCAGCTGATTCCTAGAACCGAACTAGCTTATTTCACACAGTACAGTCTTCAGAAATGAAGATGTTTGTTTTCTAAACAAACTACTTTAGAAATGAAGCAAAACTAGTAAGTTCTACATATTGTTATTCCACACTAATAGGGAATGTTTGAACTTGCTGCACTCAACCATCTTCGTAGAAAAGCAACTGATTGCCAGAACCGAATGTGATTATTTCACACAGTACAGTGTTTTGAAATGACGATATTTGCTTTCCAAACAGACTACTTTAGAAATGAGGTCAAACTAGGAACTTGTACATCTTATTAGATTACACTAGCAGGGACTGTTTCAACTTGCTGCACTCAACCATCTTCGTAGAAAAGCAACTGATTCTTAGAACCGAACGAGCTTATTTCACACAGTACAGTGTTTGACAATGAAGATGTGTGTTTTCTAAACAAATTTTTTAGAAATGAACCAAAACTAGTAAGTTGTACATCTTCTTAGACTACACTTATTCGGAATGTTTGAACTTGCTGCACTCAACCATCTTCGTTGAAAAGCAAGTGATTCCTAAACAGAACTTGCTTATTTCACACAGTACAGTGTTCGGCAATGAAGATGTTTGTTTTCTAAACAAAGTACTTAAGAAATGAAGTGAAATTAGCAAGTTGTACATCTTGATAGATCACACTAATTAGGAATGTTTGAACTTGGTGCACTAAACCATCTTCGTAGAAAAGCAACTGATTCTTGGAACAGAACTAGGTTATTTCACACAGTACAGTGTTCGGCAACGAACATGTTTGTTTTCTAAACAAACTACTTTAGAAATGAAGCGAAACTAGTAATTGTACATCTTGTTAGACTACTCTATCTGAGAATGTTTAAACTTGCTGCACTCAACCATCTTAGTAGAAAAGCAACTGATTCCTAGAACCGATCTAGCTTTTTTCACACCGTACAGTGTTTGGCAACTGAAGAAGTTTGTTTTCTAAACAAACTAATTTAGAAATGAAGCGAAACTAGTAAGTTGTACATCTTGTTAGACTACTGGTACTAAGAATGTTTGAACTTGCTGCACTAAAGCTTCTTGTTACAAAAGCAACTGATTCATAGGCGCAAACTAGCTTATATCACACAGTACAGTGTTTGGCGTTGAAGATGTTTGTTTTCTAAATAAATTGCATTAGAAATGAAGCGAAACTAGTAAGTTGTACATCTTGTTAGACTACACTAACAGGGAACGTTTGAACTTGCTGCACTCAACAATCTTCGTAGAAAAGCAACTGATTCCTGTATCCATACTAGCTTATTTCACACAGTATCGTGTTCGGCAATGAAGACGTTTGTTTTCTAAACAAACTATTTTAGAAATGAAGCGAAACTGTTAAGTGGTACATCTTGTGAGACTACACAAACTAAGAATCTTTGAACTTGCTGCACTAAACCATCTTCTTAGAAAAGCAACTGATTCCTATGCGCAAACTAGCTTATTTCACACAGTACAGTGTTTGGCAATGAAGATGTTTGTTTTCTAAACAAATTATGTTAGCAATGAAGCGAAACTAATAAGTTGTACATCTTGTTAGACTACACTAACAGGGAATGTTTGAACTTGCTGCACTCAACCATTTCGTAGAAGAGCAACTGATTGCTAGAACCGAACTGGCTTATTTCACACAGTACAGTGTTTGGCAATGAAGATGTTTGTTTTCTAAACAAACTGCTTGAGAAATGAAGCGAAACTAGTAAGTTGTACACCTTGTTAAAGTACACTAACTAGCAATGTTCGAACTTGCTGCACTCAACGAACTTCGTTGAAAAGCAAGTGATTCCTAGAACAGAACTTGCTTATTTCACACAGTACAAGGTTCGGCAATGAAGATGTTTGTTTTCAAAACAAATACGTAATAAATAAACTGAAATTAGTAAGTTGTACATCTTGTTAGATCACACTAATTAGGAATGTTTGAACTTGCTGCACTCAACCATCTTCGTAGAATAGCAAAGGATTCCTAGAACCGAACTAGCTTATTTCACACAGTACAGTGTTCGGCAATGAAGATGTTTGTTTTCTAAACAAACTAGTTTAGAAATAAAGGGAAACTAATAACTTTTACATCTTGTAAGATTACACTAACTAAGAATGTTTGAACTTGCTGCACTCAACCATCTTCGAAGAAAAACCAACTGATTCCTAGAATCGAACTCCATTATTTCACACATTACAGTGTTTGGCAATGAAGATGTTTGTTTTCTAAACAAACTGCTTTAAAAATGAAGCAAAACTAATAAGTTTTACATCTTGTTACACTACAGTAACTCGGAATGATTGGACTTGTTGCACTCAACCATCTTGGTAGTAAAGCGACTGATTCATAGAACAAAACTAGCTTATTTCACACAGTACAGTGTTCGGCAATAAAGATGTTTGTTTTCTAAACAAAGTACTTAAGAAATGAACTGAAACTAGTAAGTTGTATATCTTGTTAGATCACACAAATTAGGAATGTTTTAAGTTGCTGTACTCAGCCATCTTTGTAGAAAAGCAACTGATTCCTGGAACCGAATTAGCTTATTTCACACAGTACAGTGTTCGGCAATGAAGATGTTTGTTTTGTAAACAAACTACTTTACAAATGAAGCGAAACTAATAAGTTGTACGTCTTGTTAGACTACACTAATTGAGAGTGGTTGAATTTTCTACACTCAAGCTTCTTCGTAGAAAAGCACCTGATTCCTAGAACAGAACTAGCCTATTTCACATAGTACACTCTTCGGTAATGAAGACGTTTGTTTTCTTAACAAACTACTTTAGAAATGAAGTGAAACTCATAAGTTGTACATCTTGTTAGACTACAGTAACAGGGAATGTTTAAATTTGCTGCAGTCAACCATCTTCGTAGAAGAGCAACTGATTCCTGGAACCGAACTAGCTTATTTCACACAGTACAGTGTTTGGCAATGAAGATGTTTGTTTTGTAAACAAACTACTTTAGAAATGAAGCGAAACTATTAAGTTGAACATCTTGTTAGACTACACTAACTAGCAATGTTTGAACTTGCTGCACTCAACCATCTTCGTAGAAAAGCAACCTAATTCCTAGAACCGAACTAGCTTATTTCATACAGTACAGTGTTCAGCAATGAAGATGTTTCTTCTGTAAACAAACTGCTTTAGCAAAGAAGCGAAACTAGTAAGTTGTACATCTTGTTAGACGACACTAACTAGCAATGTTTGAACTTGCTGCACTCAACCATCTTCATTGAAAACCAAGTGATTCTTAGAACAGAACTAGATAATTTCACACAGTACAGTGTTCAGCAATGATGATGTTTGTTTTCTAACCATCTACTTTAGAAATGAAGCGAAATAGTAGGTTGTACATCTTGTTAAACTACACTAACTAGCAATGTTTGAACTAGCTGCACTCAACCATCTTCGTTGAAAACAAAGTGATTCCTAGAACAGAACTAGCTTATTTCACACAGTACAGTGTTCGGCGATGAAGATGTGTGTTTTCTAAACAAACTACTTTAGAAATGAAGCGAAACTAGTAATTTGTACATCTTATTAGACTACACTAACTAGCAATGTTCAAACTTTCTGTACTCAACCATATTCGTAGAAGAGCAACTGATTCCTAGAACCGAACTAGCTTATTTCACACAGTACAGTGTTCGCCAATGAAGACGTTTCTTTTCTAAACAAATTACGTTAGAAATGAAGCGAAACTAGTAAGTCGTATATCTTTTTAGACTACACTAACTCAGAATGTTTGAACTTGCTGCACTCAACTATCTTCGTAGAAAAGCAACTGATTCCTAGAACGGGAGTAGCTTATTACACACAGTATACTGTTCAGCAATGAAGATGTCTGTTTTCTAAACAAACTAGTTTAGAAATGAAGTGATACTAATAAGTTTTAAATCTTGTTAGTCTACACTAAAAGGGTATGTTTGAACATGCTACACTCAACCATCTTCGTAGAAAAGCAACTGACTGCTAGTACCGAACTAGCTTATTTCACACAGTACAGTGTTCGGCAATGAATATGTGTGGTTTCTCCACAAACTACTTAAGAAATGAAGCGAAACTAGTAAGTTGTATGTCTTGTAGACTACACTAACTAGCAATGTTTGAACTTGGTGCACTCAACCATCTTCGTTGAAAAGCAAGTGATTCCTAGAACAGAACTAGCTTATTTCACAGAGTACAGAGTTGGGCAATGAAGATGTCTGTTTTCTAAACAAAGTACGTAAGAAATGAACTGAAACTAGAAAGTTGTACATCTTGTTAGACTACAATAACTAGCAGTGTTTGAACTTGCTGCATTCAACCATGTTCGTTGAAAAGCAAGTGAATCCTAGAACAGAACTAGCTTATTTCACGCAGTACAGTGCTTGGCAATGAAAATCTTTGTTTTCTAAACAAACTGCTTTAGAAATGAAGCTCAATGAGTAAGTTCTACATCTTATTAGACTACACTAACTCGGAATGTTTGAACTTCCTGGACTCAACCATCTTAGTAGAAAAGCAACTGATTCCTAGAACCGATCTTGGTTATTTCATACAGTACCGTGTTAGGCAATGTAGATGTTTGTTTTGTAAACAAACTACTTTAGAAATGAAGCGAAACTCGAAATTGTACATCTTGTTAGACTACACTAACGGGGAATGTTTGAACTTGCTGCACTCAACCATCTTGATAGAAAACAACTGATTCCTAAAACCAAATTAGCTCATTTCACACAGTACAGTGTTTGGCAATGAAGATGTTTGTTTTCTAAACAAACTGCTTTACAAATGAAGCGAAACCAGTAAGTTGTACATCTTGTTATACTACACTAATTAAGAATTTTTGAACTTGCTGCACTAAACCATCTTCTTAGAAAAGCAAATGATTCCTAGAACCAAACTAGCTTATTTCACAGAGTACAGTGTGCAGCAATGAAGATGTTTGGTTTCTAAACAAACTACTTTAGAAATGAAGCGAAACTAGTAGGATGTACATCTTGTTATACTACACTAACTAAGAATGTTTGAACTTGCTGCACTAAACCATCTTCGTACAAAAGCAACTGATTACTAGAACCGAACTAGCTTATTTCACACAGGACAGTGTTTGGCAATGAAGGTGTTTGTTTTGTAAACAAATTACGTTAGAAATGAAGCCAAACTAGTAAGTTGTACATCTTGTTAGACTACACTAACAGGGTATGTTTGACCTTGCGGAACTCAACCATCTTCGTTGAAAAGCAAGTGATTACTAGAATTGAACTAGCTTATTTCAAACCTTACAGTGTTAGGCAATGAAGATGTTTGTTTTCTAGACAAATTACATTAGAAATGAAGCAAAACTACTAACTTGTATATCTTGTTAGGCTACACTAACAGGGAATGCTTGAACTTGCTGCACTCAACTATGTACGTAGAAAAGCAACTTATTCCTAGAACTGAACTAGCTTATTTCACACAGTACAGTGTTCGGCAATGAAGATGAATGTTTTCTAAACAAACTAGTTTTAAAATGAAGGGAAGCTAATAAGTTTTACATCTTGTCAGAATACACTAACTAAGAATGTTTGAACTTGTTGCACTCAACGATCTTAGTAGAAAAGCAACTTATTCCTAGAACCGAACTAGCTTATTTCACACAGTACAGTGTTCGGCAATGAAGATGTGGGTTTTCTAAACAACTACTTAAGAAAAGAATTGAAACTAGGAAGTTGTACATCTGGATAGAATACACTAACCAGCAATGTGTCAAGTTGTTGCCCTCAACCATCTTCGTTGAAAAGCAAGTGATTCCTAGATCACAACTTGTTTATTTTACAAAGTACAGTGTTCGGCAATGAAGATGTTTGTTTTCTAAACAAAGTACTGTATAAATGAAGCGAAACTAGTAAGTTGTACATCTTGTTAGACTACACTAATAGGGAATGTTTGAACTTGCTGCACTCAACCATCTTCATAGAAAAGCAACTGATTTCTAGAACCGAACTAACTTATTTAACACAGTATATTGTTTGGCAATGAAGATATTTGTTTTCTAAACAAACTACTTTAGAAATGAAACTAATAAGTTTTAAATCTTGTTAGACTACACTAACTAAGAATGTTTGAACTTGCTGCACTCAACCATCTTTGTAGAAAAGCAACTGATTCCTAGAACCGAACTAGCTTATTTAACACAGTACAGTACTCGGCAATGAAGATGTGTGTTTTCTAAACAACCTACTTTAGAAATGAAGCAAAACTAGTAAGTGGTACAGCTTGTTAGACTACACGAACTAGCAATGTTTGAACTTGCTGCATTCAACCATCTTCGTTGAAAAGCAAGTGATTCCTAGAACAGAACTTGCTTATTTCACACCATACAGTGTTCAGCAATGAAGATGTTTGTTTTCTAAAAAAATTACGTTAGAAATGAAGCAAAATTATTAAATTGTACATCATGTTAGATTACACTAACAAGGAATGTTTGAACTTGCTGCACTCAACTATCTTAGTAGAAAAGCAACTGATTCCTATAACTGAACTAGCTATTTTCACGCGGTACAGTGTTTGACAATGAAGATGTTTGTTTTCTAAACAAACTACTTTCTAAATGAAGCGAAAAGTGTAAGTTGTATATCTTGTTAGACTGCACTAACAGGGAATGTTTCAACTTGCTGCACTCAACCATCTTCGTAGAAAAGCAACTGATTCCTAGAACCGAACTATCTTATTTCACACAGTATAGTGTTCACAAATGAAGATGTTTCTTTTCTAAGGAAACTACATTAGGAATGAAGTGAAACTAGTAAGTTGTACATATTGTTAGACTACACTAACAAGGAATGTTTGAACTTGCTGGATTCAACCATCTTCGTAGCAAAGCAACTGATTCCTAAAACCGAACTAGTTTATTTCACACAGTACAGTTTTCGGCAATGAAGATTTTTGTTTTCTAAACAAACTGCTTTAGAAATGAAGCGAAACTAATAAGTTTCACATATTCTTAGACTACACTAACTAGCAATGTTTGAACTTGCTGCACTCAACCATCTTCGTTGAAAAGCAAGTGATTCTTCGAAGACAACTTGCTTATTTCACACAGTACAGTGTTCAGTAATGAGGATGTTTGTTTTCTCAACAAATTACGTTAGAAATGAAACTAACCTACTAAGTTGTAAATCTTGTTAGGCTACAATAACAGAGAATGTTTGAAGTTGCTGCACTCAACCATCTTCGCAGAAAAGCAACTGATTTCTAGAACCAAACTAGCTTATTTCACACAGTACAGTGTTCGGCAATGACGATGTTTGTTTTCCAAAAAACTAGTTTAGAAATGAAGAGAAACTAATAAGTTTTGCATCTTGTTTGACTACACTAACTAAGAATGTTTGAAATTGCTGCACTCAACCATCTTCGTAGAAAAGCAACTGATTCCTAGAACCGAACTAGCTTATTTTACAGAGTACATTGTTTGGAAATGAAGATATGTGTTTTCAAAACAAACTACTATAGAAATGAAGCGAAACTAGTAAGTTGTACATCTTGTTAGGCTACACTAACAGACAATGTTTGAACTTGCTGCACTGAACCATCTTCGTAGAAAAGCAACTTATTCCTAGAACCGAAATAGCTTATTTCACACAGTACATTGTTTGGCAATGAAGATATTTGTTTTCTAAACAAACTACTTTAGAAATGAAGCGAAACTAGTAAGTTGTACATCTTGTTAGACTACACTAACTAAGAATGTTTGAACTTGCTGCACTCGACCTTCTTCGTAGAAAAGCAACTGATTCCTAGAACCGAACTAGCTTATTTTACACAGTACAGTGCTCGGCAATGAAGATGTGTGTTTTCTAAACAACCTACTTTAGAAATGAAGCGAAACTAGTAAGTTGTACATCTTGTTAGACTATAGGAAGTAGCAATGCTTGAACTTGCTGCACTCAACCATCTTCGTTGAAAAGCAAGTGATTCCTAGAACAGGACTTGCTTATTTCACACATTACAGTGTTCAGCAATGAAGATGTTTGTTTTCTAAACAAATTACCTTAGAAATGAAACGAAACTAGTAAATTGTACATCATTTTAGATTACACTAACAAGGAATGTTTGAACTTGCTGCACTCAACTATCTCCGTAGAAAAGCAACTGATTCCGAGAACCAAACTAGGTAATTTCACACAGTACAGTGTTTGGCAATGAAGATGTTTGTTTTCTAAACGAACTACTTTCAAAATAAAGCGAAACTAGTAAGTTGAATATGTAGTAAGAGTACACTAACATGGAATATTTCAACTTGTTGCACTCAACCATATTCGTAGAAAAGCAACTGATTCCTAGAAGCGAACTAGCTTATTTCACACAGTACATTGTTTGGCAATGAAGATATTTGTTTTCTAAACAAACTACTTTAGAAATGAAGCGAAACCAGTACATTGTATATCTTGTTAGACTACACTAACAGGGAATGTTTCAACTTGCTGCACTCAACCATCTTCGTAGAAAAGCAACTGATTCCTAGAACCGAGCTATCTTATTTCACACAGTCCAGTGTTCACAAATGAAGATGTTTCTTTTCTAAAGAAACTACGTTAGAAATGAAGTGAAACTAGTAAATTGTACATTTTGTTAGACGACACTAACAAGGAATGTGTGAACTTGCTGCACTCAACCATCTTCGTAGAAAAGCAACTGATTCCTAAAACTGAACTAGCTTATTTCACACAGCACAGTGTTCGGGAATGAAGATTTTTGTTTTCTAAACAAACTACTTTAGAAATGTAGCGAAACTAATAAGTTGTACATCTTGTTAGACTACACTAACTAGCAATGTTTGAACTTGCTGCACTCAACCATCTTCGTTGAAAAGCAAGTGATTCCTAGAACAGAACTTGCTTATTTCACACAGTACAGTGTTCGGCAATGAGGATATTTGTTTTCTCAGCAAATTACGTTAGAAATGAAGCTAAACAAATAAGTTGTAAGTCTTGTTAGGCTACACTGACAGGGAATGTTTGAACTTGCTGCACTCAAACATCTTCGCAGAAAAGCAACTGCTTTCGACAACCGAACTAGCTTATTTCACACAGCACAGTGTTCGGCAATGAAGATGTTTGTTTTCTAAAAAACTAGTTTAGAAATGAGGAGAAACTAATATGTTTTACATCTTGTTTGACTACACTAACTAAGAATGTTTGAAATTGCTGCACTCAACCATCTTCGTAGAAAAGCAACTGATATCTAGAACCGAACTAGCTTATTTTACAGAGTACATTGTTTGGCAATGAAGATATTTGTTTTCTAAACAAACTACTGTAGAAATGAAGCGAAACTAGTAAGTTGTACATCTTGTTAGACTACACTAACAGGCAATGTTTGAACTTGCTGCACTCAACCATCTTCGTAGAAAAGCAAGTGATTCCTAGAACCGAACTAGCTTATTTCACACAGTACATTGTTTGGCAATTAAGATGTTTGTTTTCTAAACAAACTACTTTAGAAATGAAGCGAAACTAGTAAGTTGTACATCTTGTTAGACCACACTAATAGGGAATGATTCAACTTGCTGCACTCAGCTATCTTCGTAGAAATGCAACTGATTCCTTGAACCGAACCAGCTTATTTCACACAGTACATTGTTCAGCTATGAAGATGTTTATTTTCTAAACAAACAACGTTAGAAATGAAGCGAAACTACTTAGTTGTACATCTTGTTACATTACACTAACAAGGAATGTTTGAACTTGCTGGACTCAACAATCTTCGTAGAAAAGCAACTGATTCCTAGAAACGAACTAGCTTATTTCACACAGTATAGTCTTCGGCAATAAAGATGTTTGCTTTCTAAACAAAGTACTTAAGAAATGAACTGAAACTAGTAAGTTGTACATCTTGTTAGATCACACTAATTAGGAATGTTTGAACTTGGTTCAATAAACCATTTTCCTAGAAAAGCAACTGATTCCTGGAACTGAACTAGCTTATTCCACACAGTACAGTGATCTCAAATGAAGATGTTTCTTTTCTAACCAAACTCCGTTAGAAATGAAGCAAAAATAGTAGGTTGTATATGTTGTTAGACTGCAATAACTAGCAATGTTTGAACTTGCTGCAGTCAACCATCTTCGTTGAAAAGCAAGTGATTTTTAGAACAGAACTTGCTTATTTCACACAATACAGTGTTCGGCAATGAAGATGTTAGTTTTATAAACAAAGTGCTTAAGAAATTAACTGAAACTAGTAAGTTGTCCATGTTGTTAGATCACACTAGTTAGGAATGTTTGAACTTGCTACCCTAAACCTTCTTCATAGAAAATCAACTGATTCCGGAAACGAACTAGCTTATTTCACACAGTACAGTGTTCGGCAATGAAGATGTTTGTTTTCTAAACAAACTACTTTAGAAATGAAGCGAACCTTGTAAGTTGTACATCTTGTTAGACTGCACTAACTAACAATGTTTGAACTCACTGCACTCAATGATCATAGGAGAAAAGCAACTGATTCCTAGAACCGAACTAGCTTATTTCACACAGTACAGTGTTCGGCAATGAACTACTTTAGAAATGAGGCGAAACTAGTAATTAGTACATCTTGTTAGACTACACTAACAGGGAATGTTTGAACTTGCTGCACTCAACCATCTTCGTTGAAAAGGAAGGGATTCCAAGAACTGAACTAGCTGATTTCACACAGTACAGTGTTCGGCAATGAAGATGTTCATTTTCTAAACAAATTAACGTTAGAAGTGAAGTGAACCTAGTAAGTTGTAAATCTTGTTAGGCTACACTGACAGGGAATTTTTGAACTTGCTGCACTCAACCATCTTAGTAGAAAAGCAACTGATTCCTAGAACCGAACTAGCTTATTTCACACACTACCGTGTTCGGCAATGAAGATGTTTGTTTTCTAAACAACTAGTTTAGAAATGAAGTGAAACTAGAAAGTTTTACATCTTGTTAGACTACACTAAAAGAATGTTTCAACTTGCTGCCCTCAACCATCTTTGTAGAAAAGCAACTGATTCCTAGAACCGAACTAGGGTATTTCACAAAGTACAGTGTTCGGCAATGAAGATGTGTGATTTCTAAACAAACTACTCTAGAAATGAAGCGAAACTAGTAAGTCGTACATCTTGTTAGTCTACACGAACTATCAATGTTTGAACTTGCTGCACTCAACCATCTTCGTTGATAAGCAAGTGATTCCTAGAACAGAACTTGCTTATTTCACACAGTACAGTGTTCGGCATTGAAGATGTTTGTTTTCTAAACAAACTACTTTAGAAATGAAGTGAATCTAGTAAGTTGTACATCTTCTTAGACGACATTAACAGGGAATGTTTGAACTTTCTGCACTCAACCATCTTCGTAGAAAAGCAACTCATTCCTAGAACCGAACTAGCTTATTTCACACAGTACACTCTTCGGCAATGAAGATGTTTGTTTTCTAAACAAACCACTTTAGAAATGAAGCGAAACAACTAAGTTGTACATCTTTTTAGACTACACTAACAAGCAATGATTGAACTTGCTGCACTCAACCATCTTCATTGACAAGCACGTGATTCCTAGAACAGAACTTGCTTATTTCACACAGTACAGTGTTCGGCAATGAAGGTGTTTCTTTTCTAAAAAAAGGTCTTAAGAAATGAACTGAAACTAGCAAGTTGTACACCTTGTAAAATCACACTAGTTAGGAATGTTTTAACTTGCAGCACTAAACCATCTTCATAGAAAAGCGATTGATAATTAGAACCTAACTAGCTTATTTCATACAGTACAGTGTTAAGCAATGAAGATGTTTATTTTGCAAACAACCTACTTTAGAAATGAAGCGAAACTAGTAAGTTGTACATCTTCTTAGAATGCACTAACCAGGAATGTTTGAACTTGCTGCACTCAACCATCTTCGTTGAAAAGCAAGTGACTCCTAGAAATGACCTAGCTTATTTCCCACAGTACAGTGTGTGGCAATGAAGATGTTTGTTTTCTACAGAAATTACGATAGAAATGACGCGAAACTAGTAAGTTGTAAATCTTGTTAGACTAGACTAAAAGGAATGTTTGAACTTGCTGCACTCAACCATCTTCGTAGAAAAGCAAATGATTCCTAGAACCGAAGTAGCTTATTTCACACAGTACATTGTTTGGCAATGAAGATATTTGTTTTCTAAACAAACTACTGTAGAAATGAAGCGAAACTAGTAAGTTGTACATCTTGTTAGACTACACTAACAGGGAATGTTTGAACTTGCTGCACTCAACCATCTTCGAAGAAAAGCAACTCATTCCTAGAACCGAACTAGCTTATTTCAAACAATAAAGTGTTTGGAAACGAAGATGTTTCTTTTCTAAACAAACAACGTTAAAAATGAAGCGAAACTAGTAAGTTGTACATCCTCTTACATTACACTAAGAAGGAATGTTTGAACTTGCTGCACTCAACCATCTTCGTAGAAAAGCAACTGATTCCTAGAAACGAACTGGCTTATTTCACACAGTACAGTGTTCGGCAATGAAGATGTTTGTTTTCTAAACAAAGTAGTTAAGAAATGAACTGAAACTAGTAAGTTGTACATCTTGTTAGATCACACTAATTAGGAATGTTTGAACTTGCTGCACTAAACCATCTTCGTAGAAAAGCAACTGATTCCTGGAACTGAACTAACTCATTTCACACAGTACAGATTTCGGCAATGAAGATGTTTGTTTTCTAAACAAACTACTTTAGAAATGAGGCGAAACTAGTAAGTTGTACATCTTCTTAAACAACACTAACTAGGAATGCTTGAACTTGCTGCACTCAACCATCTTCGTAGAAAAGCAACTGATTCCTAGGAGCGAACTACCTTATTTCACACAGTACAGTGTTTGGCAATGAAGATGTATGTTTTCTAAACAAATTAAGTTAGAAATGAAGCGAAACTCTTACGTTGTACATCTAGTTAGTCTAGACTTATAGGCAATGTTTGAACTTGCTGCACTCAACCATCTTTGTAGAAAAGCAAATGATTGCTCAAACCGAACTGGCGTATTTCACACAGTACAGTGGCAATGAAGATATTTGTTTTCTAAACAATCTATTTTAGAAATGAAGCGAAACTAGTAACTTCTACATCTTATTAGACAACACTAACTAGGAATGTTTGAACTTGCTGCACTCAACCATCTTCGTAGAAAAGCAACTCATTCCTAGAACCAACTAGCTTATTAAACACAGTACAGTGTTCGGCCATGAAGATGTTTGTTTTCTAAACAAACTACTTTAGAAAAGAAGCGAAACTAGTAAGTTGTACATCTTGTTAGACTACACTAATAGGGAATGTTTGAACTTGCTGCACTCAACCATATTCGTAGAAAAGCAACTGATTCCCAGAACTGAACTAGATTGTTTCACACAGTACAGTGTTTGGAAATGAAGATATTTGTTTTCTAAAAAGACTACTTTAGAAATGAGGCCAAACTAGTAACTTGTACATCTTATTATACTACACTAACAGGGAATGTTCAAAGTTGCTGCACTCAACCATCTTCGTAGAAAAGAGACTGATTCCTAGAACCGAACTAGCTTATTTCACACAGTACAATCTTTGGCAACGAATATGTTGGTTTTCTAAGGACACTACTTTAGAAATGAAGTGAAAGTAGTAAGTTGTAATCTTGTTAGACCACACTAATAGGGAATTTTTGAACTTCCTACACTCAACCATCTTCGTAGAAAAGCAACTGAATCCCAGAACAGAACTAGATTATTTCACACAGTACAGTGTTTGGAAATGAAGATATTTGTTTTCTAAACAAACTACTTTAGAAATGAGGCCAAACTAGTAACTTGTACATCTTATTAGACTACACTAACAAGGAATGTTTGAACTTGCTGCACTCAACCATCTTCGTAGAAAAGCAACTGATTCCTAGAACCGAACTACCTTATTTCACACACTACAGTGATCGTCAAAGAAGATGTTTCTTTTATAAACACACTATGTTATACATGATGTGAAACTAGTAAGTTGTATATCTTGTTAGACTGCACTAACTGGCATTGCTTGAACTTGCTGCACTCAACCATGTTCGTCGAAAAGCAAGTGATTCCTAGGACAGAACTTGCTTATTTCACACAGTACAGTGTTCGGCAATGAAGACGTTTGTTTTCTAAACAAAGTACTGAAGAAAGGAACTGAAACCTGCAAGTTGTACATCTTGTCAGATCACACTAATTAGGAATGTTTGAACTTGCTGTACTAAACCATCTTCGTAGTAAAGCAACTGATTCCTGGAATCGAACTACCTTATTTCCCACAGTATAGTGTTTGGCAATGAAGATATTTGTTTTCTAAACAAACTACTTTAGAAATGAAGCGAAACTAGGAAGTTGTACACCTTGTTAGACTACACTAACAGGGAATGTTTGAACTTGCTGCACTCAACCATCTTCGTAGAAAAGCAACTGACTCCTAGAACTGAACTAGCTTATTTCACACAGTACAGTGTTCAGAAATGAAGATGTTTGTTTTCTAAACAAAATAGTTTAGACATGAAGCGAAACTATTATGTTTTACATCTTATTAGACGACACTAACTAAGAAAGTTTGAACTTGCTGCACACAACCATCTTTGTATAAAAGCAACTGATTCCTAGAACAGAACTAGCTTAATTCACACAGTACAGTGTTTGGCATTGAAGATATTTGCTTTCTAAATAAACTCCTTTAGAAATGAAGAAAAATTAGTAACTTGTACATCTTGGTAGACTACACTAACTAAGAATGTTTGAACTTGCTGCACTCAACCATCTTCATAGAAAAGCAACGGATTTCTAGAACCGAACTAGCATATTTCAAACAGTACAGGGTTAGGAAATGAAGATGTTTGTTTTGTCAACAAGCTACTTTAGAAATGAAGTGAAACTAGTAAGTTGTATATCTTGTTAGACTACATTAACAGGGAATGTTTGAACTTGCTGCACTCAACCATCTTGGTAGAAAAGCAACTGATTCCTACAATCGAACTAGCTTATTTCACACAGTACGTTGTTTGGCAATGAAGATATTTGTTTTCTAACAAAATGCTTTAGAAATGAAGCGAAACTAGTAAGTTGTACATCTTGTTAGACTACACTAAGAGGGAATGTTTGAACTTGCTGCACTGAACGGTCTTTGTAGAAAAGAAACTGATTCCTATAACCGAACTAACTTATTTCACACAGTACATTGTTTTGCAATGAAGATGTTTCTTTTCTAAACAAACTACTTTAGAAATGAAGCGAAACTAGAAAGTTGTACATCTTGTTAGACTACACTAACAGGGAATGTTTGAACTTGCTGCACTCAACCATCTTCGTAGAAGAGCAACTGATTCCAAGAACGGAAGTGGCTTATTTCACACAGCACAGTGTTTGGCAATGAAGATATTAGTTTTCTCAACAAACTGTTTTAGAAATGAATCGAAACTAGTAACTTCTACATCTTATTAGACTACACTAACGAGGAATGTTTGAACTTGCTGGACTCAACCATCTTCATTTAAAAAGCAAGTGATTCCTAAACAGAACTTGCTTATTTCACACAGTACAGTGTTCGGCAATGAAGATGTTTGTTTTCTAAACAAAGTACTTAAGAAATGAACTGAAACTATTAAGTTGTACACCTTGTTAGATCACACTAACTAGGAGTGTTTGAACTTCCTGCTCTAAGCCATCTTCGTAGAAATGCAACTGATTCCTGGGACCGAGCTAGCTTATTTCACACAGTACCATGTTCGGCAATGAAGATGTTTCTTTTCTAAACAAACTACTTTAGAAATGAAGCAAAACTAGGAAGTTGTACACCTTGTTAGCCTACACTAACAGGGAATGTTTGACCTTGCTGCACTCAACCACCTTCATAGAAAAGCAAGTGATTCCAAGAACTGAACTAGCTTATTTCTCACAGTACAGTGTTCAGCAATGAAGATGTTTGTTTTCTAAACAAACTACTTTCGAAATGAAGCAAAACTAGTAAGTTGTACATATTCTTAGAGTCCACTAACTAGGGATGTTTAAACTTGCTGCACACAAGTATCTTCGTAGAAAAGCAACTGATTCCTAGAAACTAACTAGCTTATTTCACAGTGATTGGCAATGAAGATATTTGTTTTCTAAACAAACTACTTTAGAAATGAAGACAAACTAGGAACTTGTACATCTTGTTAGACTACATTAACAGGGAATGTTTGAACTTGCTGCACTCAACCATATTCGTAGAAAAGCAACTGATTCCTAGAACCGAACTAGCTTACTTCACACAGTACAGTGATCGCCAACGAAGATGTGTGTTTTCTAAACAAACTACATTATAAATGAAGCGAAACTAGTAAGTTGTACATCTTGTTAGACTACACTAACTAGCAATGATTGATCTTGCTTCACTCAACCACCTTCTTTGAAAAGCAAGTGATTCGTAGAACCGAACTTGCTTATTTCACACAGTACAGTGTTCAGCAATGAAGATGTTTATTTCCTAAACAAAGTACTTAAGAAATGAACTGAAACTAGTAAGTTGTACATCTTGTTAGATCACACTAATTAGGAATTGTTGAACTTGCTGCACTAAACCAACTTAGTAGAAAAGCCACTGATACCTGGAACCGAACTCGCTTATTTCACACAGTACAGTTTTCGGTAATGAAGACGTTTGTTTTATAAACTAACTACTTTAGAAATGAAGTGAAACTAGTAAGTTGTACAACTTGTTAGACTACACTAACAGGGAATGTTTGAACTTGCTGCACTCAACGATCTTCGTAGAAAAGCAACTGATTCCTAGTATCGACCTAGCTTATTTCACACAGTACATTGTTTGGCAATGAAGATATTTGTTTTATAAACAAACTGCTTTAGAAATGAAACGAAACTAATAAGTTGTACAACTTGTTAGACTACACTAACAGGGAATGTTTGAACTTGCTGCACTGAAAGGTCTTTGTAGAAAAGAAACTGATTCCTAGAACCGAACTAACTTATTTCCCACAGTATATTGTTCTGCAATGAAGATATTTCTTTTCTAAACAAACAACGTTAGAAATGAAGCGAAAATAGTACGTTGTACATCTTTTTAGACTACACTAACTAGCAATGATTGAACTTGCTTCACTCAACCACCTTCTTTGAAAAGCAAGTGATTCGTAGAACCGAACTTGCATATTTCACACAGTACAGTGTTCGGAAATGAAGATGTTTATTTCCTAAACAAAGTACTTAAGAAATGAACTGAAACTAGTAAGTTGTACATCTTGTTAGATCACACTAATTAGGAATTGTTGAACTTGCTGCACTAAACCAACTTAGTAGAAAAGCCACTGATACCTGGAACCGAACTAGCTTATTTCACACAGTACAGTTTTCGGTAATGAAGACGTTTGTTTTCTAAACTAACTACTTTAGAATTGAAGCGAAACTAGTAAGTTGTACATCTTGTTAGACTACACTAACAGGGAATGTTTGAACATGCTGCGCTCAATGATCTTCGTAGAAAAGCAACTGATTCCTAGAATCGAACTAGCTTATTTCACACAGTACATTGTTTGGCAATGAAGATATTTGTTTTATAAACAAACTGCTTTAGAAATGAAGCGAAACTAATAAGTTGTACAACTTGTTAGACTACACTAACAGGGAATGCTTGAATTTGCTGCACTGAACGGTCTTTGTAGAAAAGAAACTGATTCCTAGAACCGAACTAACTTATTTCACACAGTACAGTGTTCTGCAATGAAGATGTTTCTTTTCTAAAAAAACAACGTTAGAAATGAAGCGAAACTAGTAAGTTGTACATCTTTTTAGACTACACTAACAGGGAATGTTAGAGCAACTGATTCCAAGAACCGAACTGGCTTATTTCACACAGTACAGTGTTTGGTAATGAAGATGTTTGTTTTCTAAACAAACTACTTTACAAATGAAGCGAAACTAGTAAATTGTTCATCTTGTTAGATTACACTAACTGGGAATGTTTGAACATGCAGAACTCAACCAACTTCGTAGAAAATCAACTAATACGTAGAACCGAACTAGCTTATTTCACACAGTACAGTGTTTGGCAATGAAGATGTATGTTTTATACACAAACTACTTTAAAAATGAAGCGAAACTAGTAAATTGTTCATCTTGTTAGATTACACTAACTAGGAATGTTTGAACATGCAGAACTCAACCAACTTCGTAGAAAATCAACTAATACGTAGAACCGAACTAGCTTATTTCACACAGTACAGTATTTGGCAATGAAGATGTATGTTTTATACACAAACTACTTTAACAATGAGGCCAGTCTACTAAGTTGCACATCTTGTCAGATTACACAAAGAAGGAAAGTTTGAAGTTGCTGCATGCAACCATCTTCTTTGAAAAGCAAGTGATTCCTAGAAACGAACTACCTTATTTCACACAATATAGTGTTAGGCAATGGAGAGGTGTGTTTTCTAAACAAAGTATTTTATAAATGAAGTGAAATTAGTTAGTTGTACATCTTGTTAGATTACACTAACTAGGAACGTTTGAACTAGCTGCACTCAACCTCCCTTGGAAAAAAGCAACTGCTTCCTAGAACCGAACTAGCTTATTTCACACAGTACAGTGTTTGGCATTGAAGATGTTTGTTTTGCAAACTAACTACTTTAGAAAGTAAGCAAAACTAGTAAGTTGTACATCTTGTTAGATTACACTAACTAGGAATGTTTGAACTTAGTGCACTCAACCATCTTCCTAGAAAAGCCAATAATTCCTAGTACTGAACTAGCTTATTTCACAAAATACAGTTTTCGGCAATGAAGATGTTTGTTTTCTAAAGAAACTACTTTAGACAGAAAGTGAAACTAGTAGGTTGTATATCTTGTTAGATTACACTAACTAGGAATGTTTGAACTTGCTGCACTCAACCACCTTTGGAGAAAAGCAACTAATTCCTAGACCTGAACAAGCTTATTTCACACAATATAGTGTTCGGCAATGAAGATGTTTGTTTTCTAAACAAAGAACTTTAGAAATGAGACGAAAGTAGTAAGTTGTACATCATGTTAGATTACACTAACTAGGAATGTTTAAACGTCCAGCACTCAACCATCTTCATAGAAGAGCAACTGATTCCTAGAACCGAACTAGCTTATTTCATACAGTACAGTGTTAGGCAATGAAGATGTTTGTTTTCTAAACAAACTTCTTTAGAAATGAGCTGAATCTACTAAGTTGTACATCTTCTTAGATTACACAAAGACGGAAAGTTTGAAGTTGCTGCACTCAACCATCTTCGTAGAAAAGCAACTGATTACTAGAACCGAACTAGCTTATTTCACACAATACAGAGTTCAGCAATGAAGATGTTTGTTTTCTAAAGAAACTACTTTAGAAATAAAGCGAAACTAGTAAGTTGTACATCCTTTTAGAATACACTAACTAGGAATGTTTGAACTTGCAGCACTCAACCACATTTGTAGAAAAGCAACTGATTCCTAGAACCGAACTAGCTTATTTCACACAGTACAGTGTTAGGCAATGAAGATGTTTGTTTTCTAAACAAACTACTTTAGAAATGAAGCAAAACTAGTAAGTTGTACATCTTTTTAGATTATACTAACTAGGAATGTTTCAACTTGCAGCACTCAAACATCTTTGTAGAAAAGCACCTGATTCCTAGAACCGAACTAGCTTATTTAACACAATACAGTGTCCGGCAATGAAGATGTTTCTTTTCTTAACAAACTACTTTAGAAATGATGCGAAACTACCAAGTTGTACATCTTGTTAGACTACACTAACTAAGAAAGTTTGAACTTGCTGAACTCAAACATCTTCTTAGAAAAGCAACTGATTCCTAGAACCGAAGTAGCTTTTTTCATACAATACATTGTTAGGCAATGAAGATGTTTGTTTTCTAAACAAACCACTTTAGAAATGAGGCGAATCTACTAAGTTGTATTTTTTGTTGCATTTCACTAAGTAGGAAAGTTTGAACTTGCTGCACTCAACCACCTTTGCAGAAAACAAAGTGATTCCTAGAACCGAACAAGCTTATTTTACACAGTACTGTGTTCGGCAATGAAGATGTTTGTTTTCTAAACAAACTCCTTTAGAAATGATGCGAAACAGGTAAGTTGTACATCGTGTTAGTGTAAACTAACAGAGAATGTTTGAACTTGCTGCACTAACCATATTCACAGAAAAGCAACTGATTCCTAGAACCGATCTAGCTTATTTCATACACTACAGTGTTAGGCAATGAAGATGTTTGTTTTCTATACAAACTACTTTAGAAATGAGATGAATCTATTAAGTTATACATCTTGTTAGATTACACAAAGAAGGAAAGTTTGAAGTTGCTGCACTCAACCATCTTCATAGAGAAGGAACTGATTTCTAGACCCAAACTAGCTTATTTCACACAGTATAGTGTTCGGCAATGAAGATGTTTATTTTCTAAACAAACTAATTTAGAAATGAAGCGAAACTAGTAAGTTGTACATCTTGTTAGACTACAGTATCTAAGAATGTTTGAACTTGCTGCACACCACCATCTTCGTTGAAAAGCAACTGATTCCTAGAACCGAAATAGCTTATTTCATACAGTACAATGTTGGGCAATGAAGATGTTTATTTTCTAAACAAACTACTTTAGAAATGAAGCGAAACTTGTAGGTTGTACATCTTGTTAGATTACACAAACAAGGAAAGCTTGAAGTTGCTTCACTCAACCTTCTTCGTAGGAAAGCAACTGATTCATATAACCAAATCAGCTTATTTCACACAGTACAGTGTTCAGCAATGAAGATGTTTGGTTTCTTAACAAACTACTTTAGAAATTAAGCAAAACTCATCAGTTGTACGTCTCATTAGACTCTATTAACTAGGAATGGTTGAACTTGCTGCATTCAACAATTTTTGTAGAACAGCAACTGATTCCTAGAACCGAACTAGATTATTTCACATAGTACAGTGTTCGGCAATGAAGATGTTTGATTTCTAAAGAAAGTACTTTCGAAATGAAGCGAAACTAGTAAACTGTACATCTTGTTAGATTACACTAACTAAAAATGTTTGAATTGCTGCACTCTACCATCTTCGTAGAAAAGCACCTGATTACTACAACCAAACTAGCTTATTTCATATAGTACAGTGGTAGACATTGAAGATGTTTCTTTTCTAAACAAACTACTTTAGAAATGAGGTGAATCTACTAAGTTGTACTTCTTGGTAGGTTACACACACAAGGAAAGTTTGAAGTTGCTGAACTCAACCATCTTCGTAGAAAAGCAACAGATTCCTGGGACCGAACTAGCTTATTTCACACAATACAGTGTTCAGCAATGATGATGTTTGTTTGTTTTCTAACAAATGACTTTAGAAATGAGGCGAATCTACTAAGTTGTATATCTTGTTAGATTAAACAAACAAGGAAAGTTTGAAGTTGGTGCACTCAACCGTCTTCGTAGAAAAGCAACTGATTCCTAGAACCGAACCAGCTTATTTCACACAATACAGAGTTCAGCAATGATGATGTTTGTTTTCTAAACAAACTCCTTTAGAAATGAAACGAAAGTAGTAAGTTCTACATCTTTTTAGACTACACTAACTATGAATGTTTAAACTTGTAGCACTCAACCACCTTTGTACAAAAGCATCTGATTCCCAGCACCAAACTTCCTAATTTCACACAGTACAGTGTTAGGCAATGAAGATGTTTGTTTCCTAAACAAAGTACTTTAGAAATGAAGCAAAACTAGTAAGTTGTACATCTTTTTAGATTACACAAACTAGGAATGTTTGAACTTGCTGCACTCAACCATCTTCATAGAAAAGCAACTGATTCCTAGAACCGAACTAGCTTATTTCACTCAGTACAGTTTTGGCAATAAAGATGTTTGTTTTCTAAACAAACTACTTTAGAAATGAAGTGAAACTAGTAAGTTGTACATCTAGTTACATTACACTAACTAGCAATGTTTGAACTTGCTACACTCAACCACCTTTGTAGAAAAGCAACTAATTCCTAGTACTGAACTAGATTATTTCACAAAATACAGTGTTCAGCAATGAAGATATTTGTTTTCTAAAGAAACTACTTTAGAAATAAAGTGAAACTAGTAGGTTGTATATCTTGTTAGATTACACTAACTAGGAATGTTTGAACTTGCTGCACTCGACCACCTTTGGAAAAAAGCAAATAATTCCTAGAAACGAACTAGCTTATTTCACACAGTACAGTGTTCGGCAATGATGATGTTTGTTTTTATAAAGAAACTATTTTAGAAATGAAGTGAAACTTCTAGGTTGTATATCTTGTTAGATTACACAAACGAGAAAAGTTTGAAGTTGCTGCACTCAACCTTCTTCGTAGGAAAGGAACTGATTCATATAACAGAACTAGCTTATTTCACACAGTACAGTGCTCGGCAATGAATATGTTTGGTTTCTTAACAAAGTACATTAGAAATGGAGCCAAACTAGTAAGTTGTACATCTTGTTAGACTACACTAACTAGCAATGTTTGAACTTGCTGCACTCAACCATCTTCGTTGAAAAGCAAGTGATTCCTAGAACAGAACTTGCTTATTTCACACAGTATAGTGTTCGCCAATGAAGATGTTTCTTTTCTAAACAAACTACTTTAGAAATGAAGCGAAACTAGTAAGTTGTACATCTTGTTAGACTACACAAACAGGGATTGTTTGAACTTGCTGCACTCACCCATCTTTGTAGAAAAGCAACTAATGCCTAGAACCGAACTAACTTATTTCACATAATACAGTGTTTGGCAATGAAGATGAGTGTTTTCAAAACAAACTACTTTAGAAATGAAGCGAAGCTAGTCAGTTGTACATCTTCTTAGGCTACACTAACAGGGAATGTTTGAACTTGCTGCACTCAACCATCTTCGTAGAAAAGCAACAAATTCCTAGGACCAAACGAGCTTATTTCACACAGTACAGTGTTCGGCAATGAAGATGTTTGTTTTCTAAACAAACGACCTTAGAAATGAAGCGAAACTAGTAAGTTGTACATATTGTTAGACTACACTAATAAGGAATGTTTGAACTTGCTGCACTCAAACATCTTCGTAGAAAAGCAACTGATTCTTTGAACCGAACTAGCTTATATCACACAGTACAGTTTTTGGAAATGAAGATGTTTGTTTTCTAAACAAACTGCTTGATAAATGAAGCGAAAGTACTAAGTTGTACATCTTGTTAGACTACACTAACTCAGAATGTTTGAACTTTCTGCACTAAACCGTCTTCGTAGAGAAACAACAGATTCATAGAACCGCACTAGCTTACTTCACACTGTACCGTCTTTGGGAATGAAGATGTTTGTTTTCTAAGCAAACTACTTTAGAAATGAAGCGAAACTAGTAGGTTGTACATCTTGTTAGACTACCCTAACAGGGAATGTTTGAACTTGCTGCACTCAACCATCCACATAGACAAGCAACTGCTTTGTTGAACCGAACTAGCTTATTTCACACAGTACAGTATTCGAAATGAAGATGTTTGTTTTCAAAACAAACTACTTTAGAAATGAAGCGAAACTATTAAGTTGTAAAAATTGTTAGACTACACTAACTATGAATGTTTGAACTTGCTGCACTAAACCATCTTAGTAGATAACCAACTCATTCCTAAAACCGAACTAGCTTATTTCATACAGTACACTCTTAGGCAATGAAGATGTTTGTTTTGTAAACAAACTACTTTAGAAATGAACCGAAACTAGTAGGTTGTACATCTAGTTAGACTACACTAACAGAGAATGTTTGAACTTGCTGCACTCAACCATCCTCGTAGAAAAGCAACTGATTCTTAGAACAGAACTACCTTATTTCACACAGTACAGTGTTTGGAAATGAAGATGTTTGTTTTCTAAACAAACTGCTTTAGAAATGAAGCGAAACTAGTAAGTTGTATATCTTGTTAGACTACACCAACTCGGAATGTTTGAAATTGTTGCACTCAACCATCCTCGTAGAAAAGCCACTGAATCCTAGAACCGAAGTAGATTATTTCACACAGTACAGTGTTTGGCAATGAACATGTTTGTTTTCTAAACAAACTACTTTAGAAATGAGGGGAAACTCGTCAGTTGTACATCTTGTTGGACTACACTAACAGGGACTGGTTTAACTTGCTGCACTCAACCATCTTCATAGAATAGCAACTGATTCCTAGAACCTAACTAGATTATTTCACACAGTACATTGTTCAGCAATGAAGAGGTTTGCATTCTAAACAAAGTGCATTAGAAATGAAATAAAACTAGTAAATTGTTCATCTTGTTAGATTACACTAACTAGGAATGTTTGAACATGCAGAACTCAACAATCTTCGTAGAAAATCAACTGATTCCTAGAACCGAACTAGCTTATTTCACACAGTACCGTGTTCGGCAATGAAGATATTTGTTTTCTAAACAAATTACGTTAGAATTGATGCGAAACTAGTAAATTGTACATCTTGTTATAGTACACTAACAAGTAATGTTTGAACTAGCTACACTCAACCATCTTCGCAGAAAAACAACTGATTCCTAGAACCGAATTAGCTTATTTCACACAGTACAATCTTCAGTACTGAAGATATTTGTTCTCTAAACAAACTACTTTAGAAATGAAGAGAAATGAGTAAGTTCTACATCTAGTTAGACTACACTAACAGGGAATGTTTGAATTTTGCTGCACTCAACCATCTTCGTAGAAAAGCAACTGATTCCTAGACCTGAAGGAGGTTATTTCACACAGTACAGTGTTTGGCAATGAAGATGTTTGTTTTCTAAACAAACTACTTTAGAAATGAAGCGAAACTAGTAAGTTGTAGATCTTGTTAGACTACACTAACAGGGAATGGTTGAAGTTGCTGCACTCCACCATCTTCGTAGAAAAGCAACTGTTTCCTAAAACTGAAGTAGCTTATTTCACACAGTACAGTGTTCGGCAATGAAGATGTGTTTATTCTAAACAAACTACTTTAGAAATGAAGCGAAACTAGAAAGTTGTACATCTTGTTAGACTATACTAAAAGGGAATGTTTGAACTTGCTGCACTCTACAATCTTCGTTGAAAAGCCAGTGATTCCTAGAATCGAACTTGCTTATTTCACACAGTACAGTGTTCGGTAATGAAGATGTTTCTTTTCTAAACAAAGTACTTAAGAAATGAACTTAAACTAGTAAGTTGTACATCTTCTTAGATCACACTAATTAGGAATGTTTGAACTTGCTACACTCAACCATGTTCGTAGAAAAGCAACTGATTCCTACAAGTGAACTAGCTTATTTCACACAGTACAGTGTTAGGCAATGAAGATGTTTGTTTTGTAAACAAACTACTTTAGAAATGAAATGAAACTAGTAGGTTGTACATCTTGTTAGACTACACTAACTCGGAATGTTTGAACATTGTGCAGTAATCCCACTACGTAGAAATTGTACTGATTCCTAGAACCGAACTAGATTATTTCACACAGTACAGTCTTCGGCAATGAAGATGTTTGTATTCTAAACAAACTACTTTAGAAATGAAGCGAAACTAGTAAGTTGTACATCTAATTAGACTGCACTAACAAGAAATGTTTGAACTTCCTGCACTCAACCATCTTTGTAGAAAAAGAACTGATTCCTAGAACCGAGCTAGCTTACTTCACACAGTACAGTGTTCGCCAATGAAGATGTTTCTTTTCTAAACAAGCTAAATTAGAAATGAAGTGAATCTAGTACATTGTGCATCTTGTTAAACTACACTAACGAGGAATGTTTGAACTTGCTGCACTCAACCATCTTCGTACAAAAGCAATGAAGATATTTGTTTTCTAAACAAATTACGTTAGAATTGAAGCGAAACTAGTAAGTTGTACATCTTTTTAGATTACATTAACAAAGAATGTTTGAACTTGCTACACACAACCATCTTTGTAGAAAAGCAACTGATTCCTAGAAACGAACTAGCTTATTTCACACAGTACAATCTTCAGGAATGAAGATGTTTGTTTTCTAAACAAAAGACTTTAGAAATGAAATGAAATGAATAAGTTGTACATCTTGTTAGACTACACCAACAGGGAATGTTTGAACTTGCTGCACTCAACCATGTTCAGAGAAAAGGAACTGATTCCCAGAACCAAACTAGGTTGTTTCACACAGTACACTGTTTGGCAATGAAGATATTTGTTTTCTAAACAAACTGGTTTAGAAATTAAGCAAAACTAATAAGTTGTACATCTTGTTAGACTACACTAACTCGGAATGCTTGAACTTTCTACATTCAACGATCTTCGTAGAAAAGCAACTGATTCCTAGAACCGAACTAGCTATTTCACACAGAACAATCTTCAGTAATGAAGATGTTTGTTTTCTAAAAAAACTACATTAGAAATGAAGCGAAATGAGTAAGTTATACATCTTCTTAGACTACACTAACAGGGAATGTTTGAACTTGCTGCACTCAACCATCTTCGTAGAAAAGCACCTGATTCCTAGAACCGAATTAGGTTATTTCACACAGTACAGTGTTTGGCAATGAAGATGTTTGTTTTCTAACAAACTACTTTAGAAATGAAGGGAAACTAGTCAGTTGTACAACTTGTTAGACTACACTAACAAGGAATGGTTGAACTTGCTACACTCCACCATCTTCGTAGAAAAACAAATGATTCCTAGAACTGAACTAGCTTATTTCACACAGTACAGTGTTCAGCAATGAAGATGTGTGTTTGCTAATCAAGCTACTTTAGAAATGAAGCGAAACTAGTAAGGTGTACATCTTTTTAGACTACACTAAAAGGGAATGTTTGACCTTGCTGCACTCAAAAGTCTTCGTTCAAAAGCAATTGATTCCTAGAACTGAACTAGCTTATTTCACACAGTACAGTGCTCAGTACTGAAGATGATTGTTTTCTAAACAAAGTACATAAGATATGAACTGAAACTAGTAAGTTGTACATCTTGTTAGATCCCACTAATTAGGAATGTTGGAACTTGCTGCACTCAACTGTCTTCGTAAAAAAGCAACTGATTCCTACATGCGAACTAGCTCATTTCACACAGTACAGAGTTAGGCAATGAAGACGTTCATTTGTAAACAAACTACTTTAGAAATGAATCAAAACTAGTAAGTTGTACATCTTGTTGGACTACACTAACTCAGAATGTTTGAACATTCTCCCTTAATCCAAATACGTAATAAAGCTACTGATTCTTAGAACCGAACTCGATTATTTCACACAGTACATTGTTCGGCAATGAACATGTTTGTACTCTAAACAAACTACTTTAGAAATGAAGCGAAACTAGTAAGTTGTACATCTTGTTGGACTACACTAACTAGCATTGTTTGACCTTGCTGCACTCAACCATATTCGCAGAAAAGCAACTGATTCCTAGGAGCGGACGAGCTTATTTCAAACAGTCCAGTGTTCGGCAATGAAGATGTGTGTTTTCTAAACAAACTTATTTAGAAATGAAGCGAAACTAATGAGGTTTACATCTTGTTAGACTACACTAACTAAGAATGTTTGAACTTGCTGCACTCAACCATCTTCGTAGAAAAGCAACTGATTCCTAGAACCGAACTAGCTTATTTCACACAGTACAGTGTTCGGCAATGAAGATGTGTGTTTTCGAAACAAACTACTTTAGAAATGAAGTGAAACTAGGAAGTTGTACATCTTGTTGGATTACACCTACTAGCAATGTTTCAACTTGCTACCCTCAACTATCTTCGTTGAAAAGCAAGTGAATCCTAGATCAGAACTTGCTTATTTCATACAGTACACTGTTCGGCAATGAAGATGTTTGTTTTCTAAACAATGTACTTAAGAAATGAACTGAAACTAGTAAGTTGTACATCTTGTTAGATCACACTCATTAGGAATCTGTGAACTTGCTGCACTAAACCATCTTTGTAGCAAAGCAACTGATTCCTTGAACCGAACTAGCTTATTTCACACAGTACAGTGTTCGGCAATGATAATGTTTGTTTTCTAAACAAACTAATTTAGAAATGAAGCGAAACTAGTAAGTTGTACATCTTTTCAGACTACACTAATAGGGAATGTTTGAACTTGCTGCACTCAAACGTCTTCGTAGAAAAGCAACTGATTTCTAGAACCGAACTAGCTTATTTTACACAGTACAGTGTTTGGCAATGAAGATGTTTGTTTTCTAAAAAAACGGCTTTAGAAATGAAGCGAAACTACTAAGGTGTACATCCTCTTCGACTACACTAACTCGGAATGTGTGAACTTGCTGCACTCAACCGTCTACATAGAAAAGCTACTGATTCCTAGAAGCGAACTAGCTTATTTCACACAGTACAGTGTCCAGCAATGAAGATGTGTATTTTCTAAACAAACTAGTTTGGAAATGAAGCGAAACTACTAAGTTTTACAACTTGTTAGACTACACTAACTAAGAATGTTTGAACTTGCTTCACTCAACCATCTTTGTAGAAAAGCAACTGATTCCTAGATCCGAACTAGCTTATTTTACACAGTATATTGTTCGGCAATGAAGATGTGTGTTTTCTAAACAAACTACTTTAGAAATGAAGCTAAACTAGGAAGTTGTACATCTTGTTGGATTACACTAACTAGCAATGTTTCATCTTTCTGCACTCAACAATCTTTGTTGAAAAGCAAGTGATTCCTAGATCAGAACTTGCTTATTTCATACAGTACACTGTTCGGCAATGAAGATGTTTGTTTTCTAAACAATGTACTTAAGAAATGAACTGAAACTAGTAAGTTGTACATCTTGTTAGATCACACTCATTAGGAATGTGTGAACTTGCTGCACTAAACCATCTTCATAGCAAAGCAACTTATTCCTTGAACCGAACTAGCTTATATCACACAGTACAGTCTTCGGCAATGAAGATGTTTGTTTTGTAAACAAACGGCTTTAGAAATGAAGCGAATCTAGTAAGGTGTACATCCTCTTCAACTCCACAAACTCGGAATATGTGAAATTGCTGCACTCAACTGTCTTTGTAGAAAAGCTACTGATTCCTAGAAGCGAACTAGCTTATTTCACACAGTACAGTGTCCAACAATGAAGATGTGTGTTTTCTAAACAAACTAGTTAAGAAATGAAGTGAAACTAATAAGTTTTACATCGTGTTAGACTACACTAACTAAGAATGTTTGAACTTGCTGCACTCAACCATCTTCGTAGAAGAGCAATTGATTCTGAGAACCGAATTGGCTTATTTCACACAGTTCATTGTTTGCCAATGAAGATATTTGTTTTCTAAACAAACTATTTTAAAAATGATGTGAAACTAGTAACCTCTACATCTTATTAGACTACACTAACTAGGAATTGTTTGAACTTGTTGCACTCCACCATCTTCGTAGAAAAGCAACTGATTCCTAGAAATGAACGAGCTTATTTCACACTGTACAGTGTTTGGCAAAGAAGATATTTGTTTTCTAAGCAAACTACTTTAGAAATGAAGCGAAACTAGTAAGTTGCACATCTTGTTAGACTACACTAACTCGGAATGTTTGAACATTCTACACTAAACCATGTTCGTAGAAAAGCAACGGATGCCAAGAACCAAACTACATTATTTCACACAGTACAGTCTTCGGCAATGAAGATGTTTGTTTTCCACACAAATTACATTAGAGATGAAGTGAAACTAGTAAGTTGTACATCTTGTTAGATTACACTAACAAGGAATGTTTCAACTTGCTACACTCAACCATCTTCGTAGAAAAGCAACTGATTCCTAGTAACGAACTAGCGTATTTCACACAGTACAATCCTCCATAATGAAGATGTTTGCTTTCTAAACAAACTACTTGACAAATGAATCAAAATTAGTAAGTTGTACATCTTGTTAGACTACACTAAGAGAATGTTTGAAATGCTGCACTCAACCATCATCATAGACCAGCACCAGATTCCTAGAACTGAACTAGGTTATTTCACACAGTCCAATGTTCGGCAATGAAGATGTTTTTTCTAAACAAACTATTTTAGAAATGAAGCGAATCTAGTAAGTTGTACATCTTGTTAGACTACACTAACTCAGAATATTTGAACTTGCTGCACTCAACAATCTTCGTAGAAAAGCAACTGATTCCTAGAACCGAACTAGGTTATTTGATACAGTACAGTGTTTGACAATGAAGATGTTTGTTTTCTAAACAAACTACTTCAGAAATGAAGCGAAACTAATAAGTTTTACATCTTGTTAGACTATACTAACTAAGAATGTTTTAACTTGCTGCATTCAACCATCCTCGTAGAAAAGCAACTGATTCCTAGAACCGAACTAGCTTATTTCACACAGTGTAGTGTTCCTCAATAAAGATGTGTGTTTTGTAAACAAACTACTTTAGAAATGAAGTGAAACTAGTACGTTGTACATCTTGTTAGACTGCACTAACTAGCAATGTTTGAACTTGCTGCACTCAACCATCTTCGTTGAAAAGCAAGTGACTCCTAAAACAGAACTAGGTTATTTCACATAGTACAGTGTTCGTCAATGAAGATGTTTGTTTTCTAAATAAAGTACTTAAGAAATGAACTGAAAGTAGTAAGTTGTACATCTTGTTAGATCACACTAATTAGGAATGTTTGAACTTGCTGCACTCAACCATCTTCGTAGAAAAGCAACTAATTCTTGGAACCAAACTGGCTTATGTCACACAGTGCAGTGTTAGGCCATGAAGATGTTTGTTTTCTAAACAACCTGCTTTAGAAATTAAGCGAAACTCGTATGTTGTATATCTTGATAGATTACACTAACTCGGAATATTTAAACTTGCTGCACTCAACCATCTTCGTAGAAAAGCGACTGATTCCTAGAACCGAACTAGCTTATTTCACACAGTACAGTGTTCGGCAATGAAGATGTGTGTTTTCTAAACAAACATATTTAGAAACGAAGCGAAACTAATAAGGTTTACATCTTGTTAGACTACACTAACTAAGAATGTTGGAACTTGCTGTACTCAACCATCTTTGTAGAAAAACGACTGATTCCTATTACCGAAATCGCTTATTTCACTCAGTACAGTTGTCGGCAATGAAAATGTGAGTTTTCTAAACAAACTACTTTCGAAATGAAGTGAAACTAGTAAGTTGTACATCTTGTTGGACTACACTAACTAGCATTGTTTGACCTTGCTGCACTCAACCATATTCGCAGAAAAGCAACTGATTCCTAGGAGCAGACTAGCTTATTTCAAACATTACAGTGTTCGGCAACGAAGATGTGTGTTTTCTAAACAAACTTATTTAGAAATGAAGCAAAACTAAAAGGTTTACACCTTGTTAGACTACACTAACTAAGAATGTTTGAACTTGCTGCACTCAACCATCTTCGTAGAAAAGCAACTGATTCCTAGAACCGAACTAGCTTATTTCACACAGTACAGTGTTTGGCAATGAAGATGTGTGTTTTCGAAACAAACTACTTTAGAAATGAAGCGAAACAAGGAAGTTGTACATCTTGTTGGATTACACTAACTAGCAATGTTTCAACTTGCTACACTCAACTATCTTTGTTGAAAAGCAAGTGATTCCTAGATCAGAACTTGCTTATTTCATACAGTACACTGTTCGGCAATGAAGATGTTTGTTTTCTAAACAACGTACTTAAGAAATGAAGTGAAACTAGTAAGTTGTACATCTTTTTAGATCACACTAATTAGGAATGTGTGAACTTGCTGCACTAAACCATCTTCGTAGAAAAGCAACTGATTCCTTGAACCGAACTAGCTTATTTCACACAGTACAGTCTTCGGCAATGCAGATGTTTGTTGTCTAAACAAACTACTTTAGAAATGAAGCGAAACTACTAAGTTGTACATCTTTTCAGACTACACTACTAGGGAATGTTTGAACTTGCTGCACTCAACCATCTTCGTAGAAAAGTAACTGATTCCTAGAATGGAACTAGCTTATTTTACACAGTACATTGTTCGGCAATGAAGATGTGTGTTTTCTAAACAAACTGCTTTAGAAATGAAGCAAAACTAGGAAGTTGTACATCTTGTTGTATTACACTAACTAGCAATGTTTCAACTTGCTGCACTCAACAATCTTCATAGAAAAGCTACTGATTCCTAGAAGAGAACTAGCTTATTTCACACAGTACAGTGTCCAGCAATGAAGATGTTTATTTTCTAAAAAAACTAGTTTAGAAATGAAGAGAAACTAGTAAGTTTTACAACTTGTTAGACTATACTAACTAAGAATGTTTGAACTTGCTTCACTAAACCATCTTTTGTAGAAAAGCAACTGATTCCTGGAACCAAACTAGCTTATTTTACACAGTATATTGTTCAGCAATGAAGATGTGTTTTTTCTAAACAAACTACTTTTGAAATGAAACTAAAACTAGTAAGTTGTACATCTTGTTGGACTACACTAACTAGCAATGTTTCATCTTTCTGCACTCAACCATCTTCATTGAAAAGCAACTGATTCCTAGAACAGAACTTGCTTATTTCATACAGTACAGTGTTCGCAATGAAGATGTTTGTTTTCTAAACAATGTACTTAAGAAATGAACTGAAACTAGTAAGTTGTACATCTTGTTAGATCACACTAATTAGGAATGTTTGAACTTGCTGCACTAAACCATCTTCATAGCAAAGCAAACTTATTCCTTGAACCGAACTAGCTTATATCACACAGTACAGTCTTTGGCAATGAAGATGTTTGTTTTCTAAACAAACTACTTTAGAAATGAAGCGAAACTAGTAAGTTGTACATCCTTGTTCAACTCCACAAACTAGGAATATGTGAAATTGCTGCACTCAACTGTCTTTGTAGAAAAGCTACTGATTCCTAGAAGCAAAGTAACTTATTTCACACAGTACAGTGTCCGACAATGAAGATGTGTGTTTTCTAAACAAACTAGTTAAGAAAATGAAGTGAAACTAGTAAGTTTTACATCTTGTTAGACTACACTAACAAAGAATGTTTGAACTTGCTGCACTCAACCATCTTCGTAGAAAAGCAATTGATTCTGAGAACTGAACTGGCTTATTTCACACAGTTCATTGTTTGCCAATGAAGATATTTGATTTCTAAACAAACTATTTTAAAAATGATGTGAAACTAGTAACCTCTACATCTTATTAGACTACACTAACTAGGAATTGTTTGAACTTGTTGCACTCCACCATCTTGGTAGAAAAGCAACTGATTCCTAGAAATGAACTAGCTTATTTCACACTGTAAAGTGTTTGGCAAAGAAGATATTTGTTTTCTAAACAAACTACTTTAGAAATGAAGCGAAACTAGTAAGTTGTACATCTTGTTAGACTACACTAACTAGTAATGTTTGAACATTGGAGCACTAAACCATGTTCGTTGAAAAACAAGTGATGCCAAGAACCAAACTACATTATTTCACACAGTACAGTCTTCGGCAAAAGATGTTTGTTTTCCACACAAATTACATTAGAGATGAAGTGAAACTAGTAATTTGTACATCTTGTTAGATTACACTAACAAGGAATGTTTGAACTTGCTACACTCAACCATCTTCGTAGAAAAGCAACTGATTCCTAGATCCGAACTAGCTTATTTCACACAGTACAATCCTCCATAATGAAGATGTTTGTTTTCTAAACAAAACTACTTGACAAATGAATCAAAACTAGTAAGTTGTACATCTTGTTAGACTACACTAAGAGAATGTTTGAAATGCTGCACTCAACCATCATCATAGACCAGCACCAGATTCCTAGAACTGAACTGGGTTATTTCACACAGTCCAATGTTTGCAAATGAAGATGTTTTTTTTCTAAACAAACTATTTTAGAAATGAAGCGAATCTAGTAAGTTGTACATCTTGTTAGACTACACTAACTCAGAATATTTGAACTTGCTGCACTCAACAATCTTCGTAGAAAAGCAACTGATTCCTAGAACCGAACTAGGTTATTTGATACAGTACAGTGTTTGACAATGAAGATGTTTGTTTTCTAAACAAACTACTTCAGAAATGAAGCGAAACTAATAAGTTTTACATCTTGTTAGACTATACTAACTAAGAATGTTTTAACTTGCTGCATTCAACCATCCTCGTAGAAAAGCAACTGATTCCTAGAACCGAACTAGCTTATTTCACACAGTGTAGTGTTCCTCAATAAAGATGTGTGTTTTGTAAACAAACTACTTTAGAAATGAAGTGAAACTAGTACGTTGTACATCTTGTTAGACTGCACTAACTAGCAATGTTTGAACTTGCTGCACTCAACCATCTTCGTTGAAAAGCAAGTGACTCCTAAAACAGAACTAGGTTATTTCACATAGTACAGTGTTCGTCAATGAAGATGTTTGTTTTCTAAATAAAGTACTTAAGAAATGAACTGAAAGTAGTAAGTTGTACATCTTGTTAGATCACACTAATTAGGAATGTTTGAACTTGCTGCACTCAACCATCTTCGTAGAAAAGCAACTAATTCTTGGAACCAAACTGGCTTATGTCACACAGTGCAGTGTTAGGCCATGAAGATGTTTGTTTTCTAAACAACCTGCTTTAGAAAAGAAATGAAAAACTAAGATTTACCTCTTGATAGATTACACTAACTAAGAATATTTAAACTTGCTGCACTCAACCATCTTTGTAGAAAAGCAACTGATTCCTAGAACCGAACTAGCTTATTTCACACAGTACAGTGTTCGGAAATGAAGATGTGTGTTTTCTAAACAAACATATTTAGAAATGAAGGAAAACTAATAAGGTTTACATCTTGTTAGACTACACTAACTAAGAATGTTTGAACTTGCTGTACTCAACCATCTTTGTAGAAAAACAACTGATTCCTGGATTACTAATCGCTTATTTCACTCCAGTACAGTTGTTTGGAAATGAAAATGTGAGTTTTCTAAACAAACTACTTTTGAAATGAAGTGAAACTAGTAAGTTGTACATCTTGTTGGACTACACTAACTAGCATTGTTTGACCTTGCTGCACTCAACCATCTTCGCAGAAAAAGCAACTGATTCCTAGGAGCAGACTAGCTTATTTCAAACATTACAGTGTTCGGCAACGAAGATGTGTGTTTTCTAAACAAACTTATTTAGAAATGAAGCAAAACTAAAAGGTTTACACCTTGTTAGACTACACTACGAAGGAATGTTTGAACTTGCTGCACTCAACCATCTTCGTAGAAAAGCAACTGATTCCTAGAACCGAACTAGCTTATTTCACACAGTACAGTGTTTGGCAATGAAGATGTGTGTTTTCTAAACAAACTACTTTAGAAATGAAGGGAAACAAATAAGTTGTACATCTTGTTGGATTACACTAACTAAGAATGTTTCAACTTGCTGCACTCAACTATCTTTGTTGAAAAGCAAGTGATTCCTAGATCAGAACTTGCTTATTTCATACAGTACACTGTTTGGCAATGAAGATGTTTGTTTTCTAAACAACGTACGTAAGAAATGAAGGGAAACTAGTAAGTTGTACATCTTTTTAGATCACACTAATTAGGAATGTGTGAACTTGCTGCACTAAACCATCTTCGTAGAAAAGCAACTGATTCCTTGAACCGAACTGGCTTATTTCACACAGTACAGTCTTTGCCCAATGAAGATGTTTGTTGTCTAAACAAACTACTTTAGAAATGAAGCAAAAGTACTAAGTTGTACATCTTTTCAGACTACACTACTAGGGAATGTTTGAACTTGCTGCACTCAACCATCTTCGTAGAAAAGTAACTGATTCCTAGAATGGAACTAGCTTATTTTACACAGTACATTGTTCGGCAATGAAGATGTGTGTTTTCTAAACAAACTGCTTTAGAAATGAAGCAAAACTAGGAAGTTGTACATCTTGTTGTATTACACTAACTAGCAATGTTTCAACTTGCTGCACTCAACAATCTTCGTAGAAAAGCAAGTGATTCCTAGAAGAGAACTAGGTTATTTCACTCAGTACAGTGTTCGGCAATGAAGATGTTTGTTTACTAAAAAAACTGCTTTAGAAATGAAGAGAAACTAGTAAGTTGTGCATCTTGTTAGATCATACTAACAGGGAATGTTTGAACTTGCTGCACTAAACCATCTTCGTAGAAAAGCAACTGATTCCTGGAACCAAACTAACGTATTTCACACAGTACAGTGTTCAGCAATGAAGATGTTTGTTTTCTAAACACACTACTTTTGAAATAAACTAAAACTAGTAAGTTGTACATCTTGTTAGACTACACTAACAAGGAATGTTTGAACTTGCTTCACTCAACCATGTTCATAGAAGAGCAACTGTTTACTAGAACCGAACTGGCTTATTTCACACAGTACAGTGTTCGGCAATGAAGATGTGTTGTTTTCTAAGCAAACTACTTTAGAAATGAAGCGAAACTAGTAATTTTTACATCTTGTTAGTCTACACTAACAGGGAATGTTTGAACTTGCTGAACTCAAGCATCTTCGTAGAAAAGGAACTGATACCTAGAACCGAGTTAGCTTATTTCACACAGTACAGTGTTTGGCAATGAAGATGTTTGTTTTCTAAACAAACTACTTTAGAAATGAAGCGAAACTAGTAAGTTGTACATCTTGTTAGACTACACTAATAGGGAATGTTTGAACTTGGTGCACTCAACAATCTTCGTAGAAAAGCATCTGCTTCCTAGGAGCAAAGTAACTTATTTATAGTTTTCGGCAAAGAAGACGTTTGTTTTCTAAACAAACTGCTTTAAAAATGAAGCGAAACTAGTAAATTGTACATCTTGTTAGATTACACTAACAAGGTATGTTTGAACTTGCTGCACTCAATCATCTTCGTAGAAAAGCAACACATTCCTAGAACTGAACTAGCTTATTTCACACAGTACAGTGTTTGGCAATGAAGATGTTTGATTTCGAAACAAACTGCTTTAGTAATGAAGCGAAACTAGTAAGGTCTACATCTTCTTAGACTACACAAACTCGGAATGTGTGAACTTGTTGCACTCAAGCATCTTGGTAGAAAAGTGACTGATTCCTAGAGCCAAACTAGCTTATTTTACACAGTAAATGTTCTTCAAAGAAGATGTGTGTTTTCTAAACAAACAGCTTTAGAAATGAAGCGAAACTAGTAAGTTGTACATCTTCTTAGACTACACTAACTAGTAATGTTTGAACTTGGAGCACTCAACCATCATCGTTGAAAAACAAGTGATTCCTAGGACAGAACTTGCTTATTTCATACAGTACACGGTTCGGCAAAAAGATGTTTGTTTTCTAAACAAAGTACTTAACAAATGAACTGAAACTAGTAATTTGTACATCTTCTTAGATCACACTACTTAGGAATGTTTGAACTTGCTGTACTAAACTATCTTCGTAGAAAAGCAATTGATTTCTAGATCCGAACTAGCTTATTTCACACAGCACAGTGTTCGGCAATGAAGATGTTTGTTTTCTAAACAAACTACTTCAGAAATGAAGCCAAACTAGTAGGTTGTACATCTTGTTAGACTACACTAACTACGAATGTTTGAACTTGCTGCACTCAACCATCTTCGTAGAAGACCATCTGATTCCGAGAACCGAACTGGCTTATTTCACACAGTACAGTGTTTGCAAATGAAGATATTTGTTTTCTAAACAAACTATTTAGAAATGAAGCGAAAATAGTACCTCCTACATCTTATTAGACTACCGTTACTGGGAATGATTGAACTTGGTGCATTCAACCATCTTCGTAGAAAAGCAACTGATTCCTAGGAGCGAACTACCTTATTTATACTGTTCGGCAATGAAGACGTTTGTTTTCTTAACAAACTACTTTAGAAATGAAGCGAAACTAATGCATTGTACATCTTGTTAGATTACACTAACAAGGAATGTTTGAACTTGCTGCACTCAACCATCTTCGTAGCAAAGCAACTGATTCCTTGAACCGAACTAGCTTATTTCACACAATACAGTCTTCGGCAATGAAGATGTTTGTTTTCTAAACAAACTACTTTAGAAATGAAGCGAAACTAGTGAGTTGTACGTCTTTTCACACTACACTAATAAGGAATGTTTGAACTTGCTGCACTCAAACATCTTCCTAGAAAAGCAACTGATTCCTAGAACCGAACTAGCTTATTTTACACAGTACACTCTTTGGCAATGAAGATGGTTGTTTTCTAAACAAACGGCTTTAGAAATGAAGCAAAACTAGTACGGTGTACATCTTCTTCTACTACACTACCTAGGAATGTGTGAACTTGCTGCACTCCACCGTCTTCGTAGAAAAGCAACTGATTCGTAGAACCGAACTAGCTTATTTCACACAGTACAGTGTTCGACAATGAAGATGTTTGTTTTTTAAACAAACTACTTTAGAAAAGAAATGAAAAAGTAAGATTTACCTCTTGTTAGTCTCCACTAACTAAGAATGTTTGAACTTTCTGCACTCAACCATCTTTGTAGAAAAGCAACTGTTTCCTAGAACCGAACTAGCTTATTTCACTCAGTACACTGTTCGGAAATGAAGATGTCTTTTTACTAAACAAACTACTTTAGAAATGAAGGGAAAACTAGTAAGTTGTACATCTTGTTAGATCACACTAACAGGTAATGTTTGAACTTGCTGTACTAAACCATCTTCGTAGAAAAGCAACTGATTCCTGGACCCGAACTAGCTTATTTCCCACAGTACAGTGTTTGGAAATGAAGATGTTTGGTTTCTAAACAAACTACTTTTGAAATAAACTAAAACTAGTAAGTTGTACATCTTGTTAGACTACACTAACTAGGAATGTTTGTACTTGCTGCACTCAACCATCTTCGTAGAAAAGCAACTGATTACTAGGAGGGCACTAGCTTATTTCACACAGTACAGTGTTTGGCAATGAAGATGTTTGTTTTCTGAATAAATTACGTTAGAAATGAAGTGAAACTAGTAAGTTGTACATCTTGGTAGACTACACTAATAGGGAATGTTTGAACTTGCTGCACTCAACCATCTTCGTAGAAAAGCAACTGATTGGTAGAACCGAACTAGGTTATTTCACACAGTACAGTGTTCAGCAATAAAGATGTGTGTTTTCTAAACAAACTACTTTAGAAATGAAGGGAAACTAATAAGTTTTTCATCATGTTAGACTACACTAACTAAGAATGTTTGGACTTGCTGCACTCAACCATCTTCGTAGAAAAGCAACTGATTCCTAGAACCGAACTAGCTTATTTCACACAGTACAGTGTTTGGCAATGAAGATGTTTGTTTTGTAAACAAATTACGTTAGAATTGAAGGGAAACTAGTAAGTTGTACATCTTGTTAGACTACACTACGAAGGAATGTTTGAACGTGCTGCACTCAATCATCTTCGTAGAAGAGAAACTGTTTCTGAGAACCGAACTGGCTTTTTTCACACAGTACAGTGTTTGCCCATGAAGATATTTTTTTTCTAAACAAACTACTTTAGAAATGAAGCAAAAGTAGTAAATTGTACATCTTGTTAGAATACACTAACGAGCAATGTTTCAACTTGCTGCACTCAACCATCTTCGTTGAAAAGCAAGTGATTCCTAGATCAGAACATGTTTATTTTACACAGTACAGTGTTCCGCAATGAAGATATTTGTTTTCTAAACAAGGTATTTAAGAAATGAACTGAAACTAGTAAGTTGTACATCTTCTTAGATCACACTAATTAGGAATGTTTGAACTTGCTGCACTCAACCATCTTTGTAGAAAAGCAACTATTTCCTAGAACCGAACTAGCTTATTTCACTCAGTACAGCCTTCGGCAATGAAGATGTTTGTTTTCTTAACAAACTAGTTTAGAAATGAAGGGAAACTAATAAATTTTACATCCTGTTAGACTACACTAACTAAGAATGTTTGAACTTCCTGCACTCAACCATCTTCCTAGAAAAACAACTGATTCCTAGAACCGAACTACCTTATTTCACACAGTGCAGTGTTTGGCAATGAAGATGTTTGTTTTGTAAACAAATTACGTTAGAATTGAAGCCAAACTAGGAAGTTGTATATCTTGTTAGAGTACACTAAAAAGGAATGTTTGAACTTGCTGCACTAAACCATCTTTGTAGAAAAGCAACTGATTCCGAGAACCGAACTGGCTTATTTCACACAGTACAGTGTTCGGCAGTGAAGATGTTTGTTTTCTAAACAAACTAGTTTAGAAATGGAGCGAAACTTGTAAGTTGTACATCTTGTTAGAATCCATCAACAGGGAATGTTGGAACTTGCTGCACTCAACCATCTTCGTAGAAAAGCAACTGATTCGGGCTGGAGAGATGGCTTAGCGGTTAAGCGCTTGCCTGTGAAGCCTAAGGACCCCAGTTCGAGGTTCAATTCTCCAGGACCCACGTTAGCCAGAAGCACAAGGGGGCACATGCATCTGGAATTCGTTTGCAGTGGCTGGAGGCCCTGGCGTGCCCGTTCTCTCTCTCTCTCTACCTGTCTATTTCTGTATATCTCTCTCTCTCAAATAAATAAATAATTAAAAAAAAAAGTCAACTGATTCCTAGAACCGAACTAGCTTATTTCATCCAGTACAGTGTTAGGCATTGAAGATGTTTGTTTTCTAAGCATACTACTTTAGAAATGATGCGAAATTAATAACTTCTACATCTTATTAGACTACAGTAACTAGGAATGTTTGAACTTGCTGCACTCAACCATCTTCGTAGAAAAGCGACGGACTCCTAGAACCGAACTAGCTTATTTCAAACAGTACAGTCTTCCACAATGAAGATGTTTGTTTTCTAAGCTAAGTACTTTAGAAATGAATCGAAACTAATAAGTTTGACCTTGCTGCACTCAACAATCTTCGTAGAAAACCAACTGATTCCTAGAATCGAACTAGGTTATTTCACACAGTACCATGTTTGGCAATGAAGATATTTGTTTTCTAAACAAACTACTTTAGAAATGAAGCCAAACTAGTAACTTGTACATCTTGTTAGACTACACTAACAGGGAATGTTTGAACTTGCTGCACTCAACCATCTTTGTAGAAAAGCAACGGATTCCTATAACCGAACTAGCTTATTTGACACAGTACAGTGTTCCCCAATGAAAATGTTTCTTTTCTAAACAAAGTACGTTAGTGTATTAGTAAGGCTTCTCTACAGGAACAGAATGGACAGAACGAATCGTATTAAAAGGGGATTTATTGGATTAGCTTACAGAGTCCAGCAATACCAGGTTGCAGTTCCGAGAGTCAAGAAACCCGGTAGCTGCTCAGTGCACGAGGCTGGAGGCCTCAGCAGTCCCAATCTGGCACTGAAGGCCTGGAGGCTTTCTGGAGAGACGCTGCTCTTCAGTCCACCCTGGTCTTCAGTCCACACTGGAGAGCAGCAACACCAAGCAGCAGGTACCAAGAAGAAAACACCAAGCAGCTAGTAGCACCGGCAGCCAGGTGGGAGAGAGAGAGCCTTTTTTCCCAGAGCTCCTTTTTATCAACCAGCCCCCTCCTCCAAGAGGGGCCGCCCACTCTGGGCCGCCCACCCTGGGGGAAGGCTTACCCCTGGGGGAAGGATTCTTCCTTTATTTAATCCGTTCTAGAGGCAGCCTCAGAAACACACTTATGAGGAATGTCTGTGGATTCCTAAACAAATCAAGTTGACACAAACGTAACCATCACAGTTAGAAATGAAGCAAAACTAGTAAGTTGTACATCTTGTTAGACTACAATAAAAAGAAATGTTTGAACTTGCTGCACTCAACCATCTTCGTAGAAAAGGAATTGATTCCTAGAACCGAAATAGCGTATTTCACACAGTACGGTGTTCGGCAATGAAGATGTTTGTTTTCTAAACAAAATACGATAGAAATGAAGCGAAACTAGTAAGTTGTACATCTTGTTAGATTAAACTAACAAGGAATGTTTCAACTTACTACACTCAACCATCTTCATAGAAAAGCTACTGATTCCGAGAATCGAACTAGCTTATTTCACACAGTACAATCTTCGGTAATGAAGATGTTTGTTTTCTAAACAAACAACTTTGGAAAGGAAGGGAAACTAGTAAGTTGTACATCTTGTTAGACTACACTAACTCAGAATACTTGAACATTCTGCACTCAACAATCTTCGTAGAAAAGCAACTGAATCCTAGAACCGAACTAGCTTATTTGACACACTACAGTCTTCGGCAATGAAGATGTTTGTTTTCTAAGCAAACTACTTTAGAAATGAAGCGAAACTAGTAAGTTGTACATCTTGTTAGACTACACTAAAAGGGAATGTTTGAACTTGCTGCACTCAACTATCTTTGCAGAAAAGCAACTGATTCCTAAACCGGAGTAGCTTATTTCACACAGTATAGTGTTTGGCAATAAAGATGTTTGTTTTCTAAACAAATTACGTTAGAAATGAAGCGAAACTAGTACGTTGTACATCTTGTAAGATTACACTAACAAGGAATGTTTGAACTTGCTGTACTCAACCATATTCATAGAAAACCAACTGATTCCTAGGACCTAGTCAGGTTATTTCACACAGTAGTGTTTGGCGATGAAGATGTATGTTTTTTAACAAACTACTTTAGAAATGAAGCAAAACTAGTAAGTTGTACATCTTGTTAGACTACACTAACTGGGAATGGTTGAACTTGGTGCATTCAACCATCGTCGTAGAAAAGCAACTGATTCCTAGAACCGAAGTAGCTTATATCACACAGTACAGTGTTCGGCAATGAAGGTGTTTGTTTTCTAAACAAACTAGAAATGAAGCGAAACTAATGAGTTTTACATCTTGTTTGACTACACTAACTGAGAATGTTTGAAAACTTGCTGCACTAAACCATCTTAGTAGAAAAGCAACTGATTCCTGCAATCGAATTAGCTTATTTCGTACAGTACAGTGTTACGAAATGAAGATGTTTGTTTTGTAAACAAACTACTTTAGAAATGAAGCGAAACTAATAAGTTTTATATCTTGTTAGACTACACTAATAGGGAATGTTTGAACTTGCTGTACTCAACCGTGTTCATATCTTATTTGACACAATACAGTCGTCGGGAATGAAGATGTTTGTTTTCTAAACAAACTAGTTTAGAAATGACGCGAAACTGGTAAGTTGTACATCTTGTTAGACCACGCTAATAGGGAATGTTTGAACTTGCTGCACTCAACCATCTTCGTAGAAAAGCAACTGATTCCTAGAACCGAACTAGCTTATTTCACACAGTACAGTGTTTGTCAATGAAGATGTGCATATTCTAAACAAACTACTTTACAAATGAAGACAAACTAGTAACTTGTACATCTTGTTAGACTAAACTAACAGGGAATGTTTGAACTTGCTGCACTCAAGCATCTTCGTAGAAAAGCAACTGATTCCTAGAACTGAACTAGCTTATTTCATACAGTACAGTGTTCAGCAATGAAGATGTTTTCTAAACAAACTAGTTTAGAAATGAAGCGAAACTAATAAGTGTTACATCTTGTTAGATTACACTAACTAAGAATGTTTGAACTTGCTGCACCAAAACAACTTTGTATAAAAGCAACTGATTCCGAAAACCGAACTAGCTTATTTCACACAGTACAGTGTTCGGCAATGAATATGTGTGTTTTCAAAACAAACTACTTTAGAAATGAAGCGATACTAGTAATTTGTACATCTTGTTAGACTACACTAACAGGGAATGTTTGAACTTGCTTCACTGAACAATCTTCGTTGAAAAGCAAGTGATTCCTATAAAAGAACTTGCTTATTTCACACAGTACAATGTTTGGCAATGAAGATGTTTGTTTTCTAAACAAAGTACTTAAGAAATGAACTGAAACTAGTAAGTTGTAAATCTTGTTAGATAACACTAACTAGGAATGTTTGAACTTGCTGCAGTAAGCCACCTTCGTAGAAAAGCAACTGATTCCTGGAATCGAACTAGTTTATTTCACACAGTACAGTCTTCGGGAATGATGATGTTTATTTTCTAAACAAACTAATTGAGAAATGAAGCGAAACTAGGAAGTTGTACATTTTGTTAGACTTCACTAACAGGGAATGTTTGAACTTGGTGCACACAACCATCTTCGTAGAAAAGGAACTGATTCCTAGAAAGGAACTCAATTATTTCACACAGTACAGTGTTTGCAATGAAGATATGAATTTTCTAAACAAACTGCTTTAGAAATGAAGTGAAACTAGTAAGTTGTACATCTTGTTAGACTACACTAACTCAGAACGTTTGAACTTGCTGCACTCAACGGTCTTCGTAGAAAAGGGACTGTTTCGTAGAACCGAACTAGCTTATTTCACACAGTACAGCCTTCGGCAATGAAGATGTTTGTATTCTAAGCACACTACTTTAGTAATGAAGCGAAACTAATAAGTTGTACATCTTGTTATATTACGCTAACAGGGAATGTTTGAACTTGCTGCACTCAACCATCTTCGTAGAAAAGCTAATGATTCCTAGAACCGAACTAGCTTATTTCACACAGTACAGTGTTCGGCAATGAAGATGTTTGTTTTCTAAACAAAGTACTTAAGAAATGAACTGAAACTAGTAAGTTGTACATCTTGTTAGATCACACTAATTAGGAATGTTTAAACTTGCTGCACTAAACCATCATCGTAGAAAAGCAACTGATTCCTGGGTCCGAACTAGCTTATTTCAAACAGCACAGTCTTCGGCAATGAAGATGTTTGTTTTCAAAACAAACTGCTTTAGAAATGAGGCCAAACTAGTAACTTGTACATCTTATTAGACTACGCTAACAGGGAAATTTGAACTTGCTGAACTCAAACATCTTCGTAATAAAGCAACTGATTCCTAGAACCGAACTAGCTTATTTCACATAGTACAGTGTTTGGCTATGAAGACGTGTGTTTTCTAAACAAACTAATTTAGAAATGAAGCGAAAGTAGTAATTTGTATATCTTGTTAGACTACACTAACTAGCAATGTTTGAACTTGCTGCACTCAACCATGTTCGTTGAAAAGCAAGTGATTCCTAGAACAGAACTTTGTTATTTCACACAGTACAGTCTTCGGGAATGAATATGTTTGTTTTCTAAGCACAATACTTTAGAAATCAAGCAAAACTAGTAAGTCATACATCTTGTTAGACTACACTAACAGGGAATGTTTGAACTTGCTGCACTGAACCATGTTTGTAGAAAAACAACTGATTCCTAGAACCGAAATAGCTTATTTCACACAGTACAGTGTTTGGCAATGAACATGTTTGTTTTCTAAACAAACTACTTTAAAAATGACTCGAAACTAGTAGCTTGTACATCTTGTTAGACTACACTAAGAATGTTTGAACTCGCTGCACTAAACCATCTTAGTAGAAATACAACTGATTCCTACAACCGAATTAGCTTATTACGTACAGTACAGTGTTACAAAATGAAGATGTTTGTTTTGTAAACAAACTACTTTAGAAATGAAGCAAAACTAGTAAGTTGTACATGTTGTTAGACCACACTAATAGGGAATGTGTGAACTTCCTGCACTCAACCACCTTCTTTGAAAAGCAAGTGATTCTTAGAACAGAACTTGCTCATTTCACACAGTACAGTGTTCGGCAATGAAGATGTTTGTTTCCTAAACAAAGTACTTAAGAAATGAACTGAAACTAGGAAGTTGTACATCTTGTTAGATCACACTAATTAGGAATGTGTGAACTTGCTGCAATAAACCATCTTCGTAGGAAAGCAACTGACTCCTAGAACCGAAGTAGCTTATTTCACACAGTACACTGTTTGGCAATTAAGATGTTTTTTTTTCTAAAGGAAGTACTTTAGAAATGAAGTGAAACAAGTAAATTGTATATCATGTTAGATTACATTAACTAGGAATGTTTGAACTGGCTGCACTCAACCACCTTTGTAGAAAAGAAATTGATTCCTAGAACCGAACTAGCTGATTTCACACAATACAGTGTTACGCAATGAAGATGATTGCTTTCTGAACAACCTACTTTAGAAATGATGTGCATCTACTAAGTTGTGCATATTCTTAGATAACAGAAACAAGGAAAATTTGAAGTTGCTGCATGCAACCATCTTCGGAGAAAAGCAACTGATTCCTAGAACCGAACTAGCTCATTTCGCACAGTACAGTGTTCAGCAATGAAGATGTTTGTTTTGTAAACTAACTATTTTAATAATGAAGCAAAACTAGTTAGTTGTATATCATGTTACACTGCACTAGCAGGGAACGTTTGACCTTGCTGCACTCAACCATCTTCGTATAAAAGCAACTGAATCCTAGAACCGAACTAGCTTATTTCACACATTACCGTGTTTGGCAATGAAGATGTTTGTTTTTTAAACAAACTACTTTAGAAAAGAAACGAAACTAGTAAGTTGAACATCTTGTTAGACTACACTAACTAGGAATGTTTGAACTTGCTGCACTCAACCATCTTCGTAGAAAAGCAAGTGTTTCCTAGAACAAAACTAGCTTATTTCACACAATACACTGTTAGGCAATGAAGATGTTTGTTTTCTAAAAACCTACTTTAGAAATGAGGCGAATCTACTAAATTGTATATCTTGTTAGATTACACAAAGAAGGAAAGTTTGGAGTTGCTACACCCAACCATCTTCCTAAAAAGCAACTGATTCTAAGAACCAAACTAGCTTAATTTACACAGTACAATGTTTGGCAATGAAGATGTTTGTTCTCTAAAGAAACTACTTTAGAAATGAAGCGAAACTACAAAGTTGTACATGTTGTTAGATTACACAAACAAGGAAAGTTTGAAGTTGCTGCACTCAACCTTCTTCTTAGAAAAGCAACTGATGCCTAGAATGGAACTAGCTTATTTCACGCAGTACAGTGTTCGGCAATGAAGATGATTGTTTTTTAAACAAACTACATTAGAAATTAAGCGAAACTGTTAAATTGTACATCTTGTTAGTCTACACTAACTAGGAATGGTTGAACTTGCTGCACTCAACCATCTTCGTAGAAAAGCAACGTATTCGTTGATCCGATCTAGCTTATTTCACACAGTACATTGTTAGGCATTGAAGATATTTGTTTTCTAAACAAACTCCATTAGAAATTCGGCAAATCTTCTAAGTTGTACATCTTGTTAGATTAAACAAACAAGGAAAGTTTGAAGTTGCTGGACTCAACCTTCTTCGTAGAAAAGCAACTGATTCCTAGAACCGAACTAGCTTATTTCACAAAGTATAGTGTTCGGCAATAAACATGTTTGTTTTCTAAACAAACTACTTTAGAAATGAAGCAAAACTAGTAAGTTGTACATCTTGTGAGACTACACTAACTAGGAATGTTCAATCTTGCTGCAGTAAACCATCTTCGTAGAAAAGCAACTGATTCCGAGAACCGAACCAGCTTACTTCACAGAGTACCGTGTTCAGAATGAAGATGTTTGTTTTCTAAAAAAACTACTTTAGAAATGAAGCGAAACTTGTATGTTGTACATCTTGTTAGGCTACACTACCAAGGAATGTTTGAACTTGCTGCACTGAACCATGTTCGTAGAAATGCAACTGATTCCTAGAATCGAAGTAGCTTATTTCATACAGTACAGTGTTCGGCAATGAAGATGTTTGTTTTCTAAACAAACAACTTTACAAATGAGACCAGTCTACTAAGTTGATCATCTTGTTAGATTACACAAACAAGGAAAGTTTGAAGTTGCTGTACTCAAACATCTTCGTGGAATAGCAAGTAATTCCTAGAACCGAACTACCTTATTTCACACAATACAGTGTTCAGCAATGAGGATTTTTTTTCTAAGCAAACTACTTTAGAAATGAAGCAAAACTACTAAGTTGTACATCTTTTTAGACTACACTAACGAGGAATGTTAGAACTTGCAGCACTCAACCGTCTTCGTAGAAAAGCAACTGATTCCTAGAAAGAAGCTAGCTTATTTAACACATTACAGTGTTCGGCAATGAAGATGTTTTTTTTCTAATGAAACTACTTTAGAAATGAAGAGAAACTTCTAAGTTGTACATCTTCTTAGACTACACTAACAGGGAATGTTTGACTTGCTGCACTGAACCATCTTTGTAGAAAAGCAACTTATTCCTAGAACCGATCTAGCTTATTTCAAACAGTACAGTGTTCGGCAATGAAGATGTGTGTTTTCTAAACAAAGTACTTTAGAAATGAAGTGAAACTAGTAAGTTGTTCATCTTGTTAGATTACACTAACTAGGAATGGTTGAACATGCAGAACTCAACCATCTTCGTAGAAAATCAACTGATGCCTAGAACTGAACTAGCTTATTTTACACAGTACAGTGTTTGGCAATGAAGACGTTTGTTTTATAAAGAAACTACTTTAAAAATGAGGCCAATCTGCTAAGTTCCACATCTTGTTAGATCACACAAAAAAGGAAAGTTTGAAGTTGCTGCACGCAACCATCTTCGTTGAAAAGCAAGTGATTCCTAGAACCGAACTACCTTATTTCACAATGCAGTGTTAGGCAATGAAGATGTTTGTTTTCTAAACAAAGTATTTTAGAAATGAGGTGAAATTAGTAAGTCGTACATCTTGTTAGATTACACTAACTTGGAATGTTTGAACTAGCTGCACTCAACCACCATTGGAGAAAAGCAACTGATTCCTGGAACCGAAATAGCTTATTTCACACAATACAGTGTTTGGCATTGAAGATGTTTGTTTTGCAAACTAACTACTTCTGAAGATGCTTACTTCATACACTACAGTGTTCAGCAATGAAGATGTTTGTTTTCTAAACAAACAACTTTAGAAATGAACCGAAACTACTAAGTTGTACATCTTGTTAGACTACACTAACTAGGAATGGTTGAACTTGGTGCACTCAACTATCTTCGCAGAAAAGGAACTGATTCCTAGAACCGAGGAAGCTTATTTCACACAGTACAGTGTTCGGCAATGAAGATGTTTTTTTTCTAAACAAACTACGGTAGAAATGAACCGAAACTACTAAGTTGTACATCTTGTTAGACTACACTAACAAGGAATGGTTGAACCTGCTGCACTCAACCATCTTTGTAGAAAAGCAACTGATTCCTAGAACCGATTTAGCTTATTTCACACAGTACAGTGTTCGGCAATGAAGATGTTTGTTTTATAAAGAAAATACTTCAGAAATGAAGCGAAACTTCTAAGTTGCACAGCTTGTTAAATTACACAAACAAGGAAAGTTTGAAGTTGTTGCACTCAACCTCCTTCATAGGAAAGCAACTGATACCTCGAAACGAACTAGCTTTTTTCACACAATATAGTGTTCCGCAATGAAGATGTTTGTTTTCTAAACAAACTACTTTAGAAATGAAGCGAAACTAGAAGTTATACATCTCGTTAGATTTTACTAACTAGGAATGGTTGAACTTGCTGGACTCAACCATCTTTGTAGAAAAGCAAGTTATTCCTGGAACTGAACTAGCTTATTTCACACAGTACAGTGTTCGGCAATGAAGATGTTTGTTTTCTAAACAAATTACTTTAAAAATGAGGCCAATCTACTAAGTTGCACATCTTGTTAGATTACACAAACAAGGAAAGTTTGAAGTTGCTGCACTCAACCATCTTGGTAGAAAAGCAAGTGATTCCTAGAACCGAACTACCTTATTTCACACAGTACAGCGTTCTGCAATGAAGATGTTTCTTTTCTAAACAAACTACTTTAGAAATGAAGCGAAAATAATAAGTTGTACATCTCGTTAGACTACACTAATTAGGAATGGTTGAACTTGCTGCACTCAACCATCTTCATAGAAAAGCAACTGATTCCTAGAACAGAAGAACCTTATTTCATACAGTACAGAGTTAAGCAATGAAGATGTTTGTTTCCTAAACAAACTATTTTACAAATGAGGGGAATCTACTAAGTTGTACATCTTGTTAGAATACACAAATAAGGAAAGTTTGAAGTTGTGGCATTCAACCATATTCGAAGAAAGGCAACTGATTACTAGAACCGAACTAGCTTATTTCACACAGTACGGTGTTCGGCAATGAAGACGTTTGTTTTCTAAACAAACTACTTTACAACTAAGTGAAACAAGTAAGTTGTACATCTTGGAAGATTACATTAACTAGGAATGTTTGAACTTGCTGCTCTCTACCACCTTTGGAAAAAAGCAATTGATTCCTAGAAACGAACTAGCTTATTTCACAAAGTACAGTGTTCGGCAATGAAGATGTTTGTTTTCCACAGACACACCATTAGAACTGTAGTGAAACAAGTAAGTTGTACATCTTGTTAGATTACATTAACTAGGAATGTTTGAACTTGTTGCACTCAACCACCTTTGTAGAAAAGCAATTGATTCCTAGAACCGAACTAGCTTATTTCACACAATACAATGTTAGGAAATGAAGATGTCTGTTTTCTCAACAACCTACTTTAGAAATGATGTGAATCTACAAAGTTGTACATCTTGTTACATTACACAAACAAGGAAAGTTTGAAGTTGCTGCACGCAACCATCTTCATTGAAAAGCAACTGATTCCTAGAACCTAACTAGCTTATTTCACACAGTACAGTGTTTGGCAATGAAGATGTATGTTTTCTAAACAAACTACTTTAAAAATGAAGCAAAACTAGTATGTTGTGCATCTTGTCATACTACACTAACAGGGAATGTTTGAACTTGCTGCACTCAACCATCTTTGTAGAAAAGAAACTGATTCATAGAACCGAACTGGCTTATTTCACACAGTACAGGGTTCGGCAATGAAGATGTTTGTTTTCTAAACAAAGTAGTTAAGAAATGAACTGAAACTGGTAAGTTGTAAATCTTGTTAGATCACACTAATTAGGAATGTTTGAACTTGCAGCACTAAAACATCTTCGTAGAAAAGCAGCTGATTCCTGGATCCGAACTAGCTTGTTTCACACAGTACAGTGTTCGGCAATGAAGATGTTTGTTTTCTAAACAAACTATTTTAGAAATGAAGCGAAACTAGTACCTTGTACATCTTGTTAGAGTACACTAAATAAGAATGTTTGAACATGCTGCACTAAACCATCTTCGTAGAAAAGCAACTGATTCTCAGGAGCGAACTAGCTTATTTCATGCAGTACAGTGTTTGGCAATGAAGATGTTTGTTATCTAAACAAACCACGTTAGAAATGAAGCGAAACTAGTAGGTTGTACATCTTGTTACACTACACTAACAGGGAATGTTTGAACTTGCCGCACTCAACCATCTTCATGGAACAGCAACTGATTCCTAGGAGCGAACTAGGTTATTTCACACAGTACAGTGTTTGGCAATGAAGATGTTTGTTTTCTAAACAAACTATTTTAGAAATGAAGTAAAACTAGTAACTTCTACATCTTATTAGACTACACTAACTAGGAATGTTTGAACTTGCTGCACTAAACCATCTTCGAAGAAAAGCAACTGATTCCTGGATCCGAACTAGCTTGTTTCACACAGTACAGTGTTCGGCAATGAAGATGTTTGTTTTCTAAACAAACTACTTTAGAAATGAAGCGAAACCAGTAAGTTGTACACCTTTTTAGACAACACTAACAGGGAATGTTTGAACTTGTTGCACTCAACCATCTTCGTGGAAAAGCAACTGATTCCTAGAACCGAACTAGCTTATTTCACACAGTACAGTGTTTGGCAATGAAGATGTTTAATTTCTAAACACACTATGTTAGAAATGAAGCGAAACTAGTAAGTTGTACATCTTGTTAAACTGCACTAACTAGCAATGTTTGAAGTTGGTGCACTCAACCATCTTTGTTGTATAGGAAGTCATTCCTAGAACAGAACTTGCTTATTTCACTCAGTACAGTTTTCGGCAATGAAGATGTTTGTTTTCTAAACAAAGTACTTAGGACATGAACTACAACTAGTAAGTTGTACAGCTGGTTAGATCACACTAATTAGGAATGTTTGAACTTGCTGCACTAAACAATCTTCCTAGAAAAGCAACAGATTCCTGGAACCGAACTGCTTATTTGACACAGTACCGTTTTCGGCAATGAAGATGTTTGTTTTCTAAGGACACTACTTTAGAAATGACGCGAAACTAATAATTTTTACATCGTGTTAGACTACACTAACTAGGAATGTTTAAACTTGCTGTACTCAACCTTCTTCGTGGAAAAGCAACTGATTCCTAGGAGCGAACTAGCTTATTTCACACAGAACAGTGTTTGGCAATGAAGAAGTTTGTTTTCTAAACAAATTATGTTAGGAATGAAGTGAAACTAGTAAGTTGTACATCTTGTTAGACTATACTAAGAGGGAATGTTTGAACTTGCTGCACTCAACCATCTTCGTAGAATAGCAATTGATTCCTACAACCAAACTGGCTTATTTCACACACTACAGTGTTTGGCAATGAAGATATTTGTTTTCTAAACAAACTATTTTGGAAATGAAGTAAAACTAGTAACTTCTACATCTTATTGGACTACACTAACTAGGAATGTTTGAACTTGGTGAACTCAACCATCTTCATAGAAAAGCACCTGATTCCTATAAATGAACTAGCTTATTTCACACAGTACATTGTTCGGCAATGAAGATGTTTGTTTTCTAAACAAACTACGTTAGAAATGAAGTGAAACTAGTAAATTGTACATCATGTTAGACTACACTAATAGGGAATGTATGAACTTGCTGCACTCAACCATTTTCGTAGAAAAGCGACAGATTCCTGGAAATGATCTAGCTTATTTCACACAGTACAGTGATTGTAAATGAAGATGTTTCTTTCCTAAACAAACTACATTAGAAATGAAGCCAAACTGTTAAGTTGTACATCTTGTTAGACTGCACCAACGAGCAGTGTTTGAACTTGCTGCACTCAACCATCTTCGTTGAAATGCAAGGGACTCCTAGAACAGAACTTGCTTATTTCAGACAATAAAGTGTTCGGCAATGAAGATGTTTGTTTTCTAAACAAAGTACTTAAGGAATGAACTGAAACTAGTAAGTTGTACATCTTGTTAGATCACACTAATTAGGAATGTTTCAACTTGCTGCACTATCATAGTAGAAAAGCAACTGATTCCTGGAACCAAAGTACCTTATTTCACACAGTACACTGTTCGGAAATGAAGATGTTTGTTTTCTAAACAAACTACTTGAGAAATGAAGCGAAACTAGTGAGTTGTATATCTTGTTAAACTACACTAACAGGGAATGTTTGAACTTGCTGCACTCAACGATCTTAGTAGAAAAGCAACTGATTCCTAGAACCGAAATAGCTTATTTCACACTGTACAGTGTCTGGCTTTGAAGATATTTGTTTTCTAAACAAACTCCTTTAGAAATGAAGAGATACTAGTAACTTGTACATTATGTTAGATTACCCTAACAGGGAATGTTCGAACTTGCTACACTCAACCATCTTCATGGAAAAGCAACTGATTCCTAGAACCAAACTAGCTTATTTCACACAGGACAGTGATCGCAAAGAATGATGTTTCTTTTCTAAACAAAGTACCTTAGAAATGAAGTGAAACTAGTAAGTTGTACATCTTCTTAGACTGCACTAACTAGCAATGCTTGAACTTCCTGCACTCAACCATCTTCGTTGAAAAGAAAGTGATTCTTACAACAGAACTTGCTTATTTTACACAGTACAGTGTTTGGCCATGAAGATGTTTGTTTTCTAAACTAAGTACTTAAGAAATCAACTGAAACTAGTAAGTTGTACATCTTGTTGGATCACACTAATTAGGAATGTTTGAACTTGCTGCACTAAACCATCTTCGTAGAAAAGCAAATATTCCCAGAACCAAACTAGCTTATTTCACACAGTACAGTGTTCGGCAATGAAGAAGTTTGTTTTCTAAGCAAAATACTTTAGAAATGAAGTGAAACTAGTAAGTTGTACATCTTGTTAAATCACACTAGTTAGCAATGTTTGAACTTGCTGCACTAAACCATCTTCCTATAAAATCAACTGATTCCTGGAGCCGAACTACCTTATTTCACACAGTACAATGTTTGGCAATGAAGATATTTGTTTTGTAAACAAACTATTTTAGAAATGAAGCGGAACTAGTAATTTCTACATCTTATTAGACTACACTAACTAGGAATGTTTTAACTTGCTGCACTCAACCATCTTCGTAGAAAAGCTACTGATTCCTAGAAGCAAACTAGCTCATTTCACACAGTACACTGTTTGGCAATGAAGAGGTTTGTTTTCTAAACAAACTAGTTTAGAAATGAAGCGAAACTAATAACTTTTTTATCTTGTTAGACTACACTTACTAAGAATGTTTGAACTTGCTGCACTCAACCATCTTCGTAGAAAAGCGACTGATTCCTAGAAATGAACTAGCTTATTTCACAGGGTACAGTCTTCAGCAATGAAGATGTTTGGCTTCTAAACAAACTACTTTAGAAATAAAGCGAAAGTAGTAAGTTGTACATCTTGTTAGGCTACACTAAAGAAGAATGTTTGAACTTGCTGCACTCAAATATCGTCGTAGAAAAGCAACTGATTCCTAGAACCAAACTAGCTTATTTCCCACAGTACAGTGTTCGGCAATGAAGATGTTTGTTTTCTAAAGAAACTGGTTTAAAAATGAGGCAAAACTAATAAGTTTAACATCTTGTTAGACTACACTAACAGGGAATGTTTGAACTTGCTGCACACAACCATCTTCTTGAAAAGCAACTGATTCCTAGAATCGAACTAGTTTATTTCACACAGTACAGGGTTTGGCAATGAAGATATTTGTGGTCTAAACAAACTACTTTAGAAATGAAGCCAAACTACTAACTTGTAAATCTTGTTAGACTACACTAACAGGGAATGCTGGAACTTGCAGCACTCAACCAAATTCGTAGAAAAGCAACTGATTCCTAGAACCGAACTAGGTTAGTTCACACAGTACAGTGATCACCAATGAAGATTTTTCTTTTCTAAACAAACCACGTTATAAATGAAGTGAAACTAGTAAGTTGTACATCTTGTTAGACTACACTAACTAAGAATATTTGAACTTGCTGCTCTCAACCGTCTTCGTAGAAAAGCGACTGGTTCCTAGAACCGAACTAGCTCATTTCACACAGTACAGACTTCGGCAATGAAGATGTTTGTTTTCTAAGCAGACTACTTTAGAAATGAAGAGAAACCAGTAAGCTGTACATCTTCTTAGACGACACTAACAGGGAATGTTTGAACTTGCTGCACTAAACCATCTTCGTAGAAGAGCAACTGATTCGGAGCACCGAACTGGCTTATTTCACACAGTACACTGTTCGCCAATGAAGATATTTGTTTTATAAACAAACTATTTTAGAAATGAAACAAAACTCATACCTTCTACATCTTATTAGACTACACTAACTGGAAATGATTGAACTTCCTGCACTCAACCATCTTTGTAGAAAAGCAACTGATTCCTAGGAGCGAACTAGATTATTTCACACAGAACAGAGTTTGGCAATGAAGATGTTTGTTTTATAAACAAATTACTTTAGAAATGAAGCAAACTAGTAAATTGTACATCTTGTTAGATTACACTAACAAGGAATGTTTGAACTTGCTGCACTCAAACATCTTCGTAGAAGAGCATCTCATTCCCAGAACCGAATCAGCTTATTTCGCACAGTACAGTGGTTGGCAATGAAGATGTTTGTTTTCTAAACAAACTGCTTTAGAAATTAAGTGAAACTAGTAAGTAGTACCTCTTGTTAGACAACACTAACTCGGAATGTTTGAACTTGCTGCACTCAACCATCTTCATAGAAAATCTACAGAATTGTAGAACCCAACTAGGTTATTTCACACAGTACTGTCTTCGGCACTGAAGATGTTTGTTTTCTAAGCACACTACTTTAGAAATGAAGCGAAATGAGGAAGTTGTACATCTTGTTAGACTGCACTAACAGGGAATGTTTGAACTTGCTGCACTCCACGATCTTAGTAGAAAAGCAACTGATTCCTAGAACCAAACTACCTTATTTCACACAGTACAGTGTTTAGCAATGAAGATGTTTGTTTTCTAAACATACTACTTGAGAAATGAAGCCAAACTAGTAACTTGTACATCTTGTTAGACTACACTAACTAGCAAGGTTTGAACTTGCTGCACTGAACCATCTTCGTAGAAAAGCAACTGATTCCTAGAACCCAATTAGCTCATTTCACAAAGTAGAGTGATTGCCAATGAAGATGTTTGTTTTCTAAGCATACTACTTTAGAAATGAAGCAAAACTAGTAAGTTGTACATATTGTTAGTGTACACTGACTAGCAAGGTTTGAACTTGCTGCACTCAACCATCTTCGTTGAAAAGCAAGTGATTCCTAGAACAGAACTTGCTTATTTCACATATTACAGTGTTCGGCAATGAAGATGTTTGTTTTCTAAACAAAGTACTTAAGAAATGTACTGAAACTAGTAAGTTGTACATCTTCTTAGATCACACTAATTAGGAATGTGTGAACTTGCTACACTCAACCAACTTCATAGTAAAGCAACTGATTCCAAGAACCGAACTAGCTTACTTCACAAAGTACAGTGTTTAGCAATGAAGATGTTAGTTTTCTAAACAAACTGCTTTAGAAATTAAGCAAAACTGGTAAGTTGTGCCTCTTGTTAGACTACACTAACTCGGAATGTTTGAACTTGCTGAACTCAATCATCTTCGTAGAAAAGCGACTGATTCCTAGAACCGAAGTAGGTTATTTCACACAGTATAGTGTTCAGCAATGAAGATGTTTGTTTTTTAAACAAACTTGTTTAGAAATGAAGCAAAACTAATAAGTTTTACATCGTGCTAGACTACACTAAATAAGAATGGTTGAATTTGCTGGACTCAACCACCTTCGTAGAAAAGCAACTGATTCCTAGAACAGAACTTGCTTATTTCACACAGTACGGTGTTCGGCAATGAAGATGTGTGTTTTCTAAATGAACTACTTTAGAAATGAAGCGAAACTAGTCAGTTGTACATCTTGTTAGAGTACACTAACAGGGAATGTTTGAACTGGCTGCACTCAACATTCTTTGTTGAAAAACAAGTGCTTCTTAGAACTGAACTAGCTTATTTCACACATTACATTGTTTGGCAATGAAGATGTTTGTTTTCTAAACAAAGTACTTAAGAAAGAACCGAAACTAGCAAGTTGTACACCTTGTTAGATCACACTTATTAGGAATGTTTGAACTTGTTGCACTAAACCATCTTCGTAGAAAAGCAACTGATTCATAGAAACTAACAACCTTATTGCACACAGTACAGTGTTCGCCAAAGAAAATGTTTGTTTTCTAAACAAACTACGTTAGAAATGAAGCGAAACTTTCAAATTGTACATCTTGTTAGATTAAACTAACAAGGAATGTTTGAACTTGCTGAACTCAACCACCTTCGTAGAAAAGCAACAGATTCCTTTAACCGAACTAGCTTATTTCACAGAGTACAATCTTCGGCAATGAAGATGTTTGTTTTCTAAACAAACTACTTTAGAAATGAAGCGAAACTAGTAAGTTGTATATCTTATTAGACTATACTAACAAAGAATGTTTGAACTTGCTGCACTCTACCATCTTCATAGAAAAGCGACTGATTCCTAGAACCGAACTAGATTATTTCACACAGTACAGTCTTTGGCAATGAAGATATTGGTTTTCTAAACAAACTACTTTAGAATGAAGCGAAACTAGTAAGTTGTACATCTTGTTAGACTACACAAACTCGGAATGTTTGAACTTGCCGCACTTAACCATCTTCGTAGAAAAGCAACTGATTCCTAGAACTGAAGTAGCTTATTTCACACAGTACAGTGTTTGGCAATGAAGACATTTGTTTTCTAAACAAACTATTTTAAAAATGAAGCGAAACTAGTAAGTTCTACATCTTATTAGACTACACTAACTAGGAATGTTTGAACTTGCTGCACTCAACCATCTTTGTACAAAAGCAACTGATTCCTAGAAATGAACTAGCTTATTTCACACAGTACAGTGTTTGGCAATGAAGATATATGTTTTCTAAACAAACTAATTTAGAAATGAAGTGAAACTAGTAAGTTGAACATCTTGTTAGACTACACTAACTAGTAATGTTTGAACTTGCTGCACTCAACCATCTTCGTTGAAAAGCAAGTGATTCCTAGAACAGAACTTACTTATTTCACATAGTATAGTTTTTGGAAATGAAGATGTTTGTTTTCTGAACAAAGTACTTAAGAAATGAAGTGAAACTAGTAAGTGGTACATCTTGTTAGATCACACTATTTAGGAATGTTTGAACTTGCTGCACTAAACCATCTTCGTAGAAATGCAACTGATTCCTGGAACCGAAATAGCTTGTTTCACAGAGTACAGTGTTTGGCATTGAAGATCTTTGTTTTCTAAACAAACTACTTTAGAAATGAAGCAAAACTAGTAAGTTATACCTCTTGTTAGACTGCACTAACAGGCAATGTTTGAAGTTGCTGCACTCAACCATCTTCGTAGAAAAGCAACTGATTCCTAGAACCAAACTAGCTTATTTAACACAGTACATTGTTTGGCAATGAAGATGTTTGTTTTCTAAACAAACTAGTTTAAAAATGAAGGGAAACTAATAAGTTTTACATCTTGTTAGACTACACTAACTAGCAATGTTTGAACTTGCTGCACTCAACCATCTTCTTTGAAAAGCAAGTGATTCCTAGAACAGAACTTGCTTATTTCACACAGTACAGTGTTCGGCCATGAAGATGTTTGTTTTCCAAACAAAGAATGGTAAAAAGGAAGTGAAACTACTTAGTTGTACATCTTGTTACATTATACTAACAAGGAATGTTCGAACTTGCTGCACTCAACCATCTTAGTATAAAAGCAACTGATTTCTAGGACCTAACTAGCTTATTTGATACAGTACAGTGTTAGGAAACGAAGATGTTTGTTTTGAAAACAAACTACTCTAGAAATGAAGCGAAACTAGTAAGTTGTACATCTTGTTAGACTACACTAACAGGAAGTGTTTGAACTTGCTACACTCACCCATCTTGATACAAAAGCAACTGATTCCTAGAACCTAACTAACTTATTTCACACAGTACAATGTTCGTCAATGAAGATGTGTGTTTTCTAAACAAACTACCTTAGAAATGAAGCAACATTAGTAAGTTGTACATCTTGTTAGACTACACTAACTAGCATGTTTGAACTTGCTGCATTCAACCATATTCGTTGAAAAGCAAGTGATTCCTAGAACATATCTTGCTCATTTCACACAGTACAGTGTTCGGCAATGAAGATATTTGTTTTCAAAACCAACTACATTATAAATGAAGCGAAACTAGTAAACTGTACATCTTGTTAGGTTACACTAACAAGGAATATTTGAAATTGCTGCGCTCAATCATCTTTGTAGAAAAGCAAATGATTCCTTGAACCGAACTAGCTCATTTCATACAGTACAGTGTTTGGCAATGAAGATATTTGTTTTCTAAATAAACTACTTTAGAAATGAAGCGAAACTAGTAAGTTGTACATCTTGTTCGACTACACTAATAGGGAATGTTTGAACTTGCTGCACTCAACCATCTTCGTAGAAAATCAACTGATTGCTAGAACCAAACTAGCTTATTTCACACAGTACATTGTTTGGAAATGAAGATATCTGTTTTCTAAACAAACTATTTTAGAAATGAAACGAAAGTAGTAAGTTGTACATCGTGGTAGACTACACTAACAGGGAATGTTTCAACTTGCTGAACTCAACCGTCTTCGTAGAACAGCAACTGATTCCTAGAACCGAGCTACGTTATTTCACACAGTACAATGTTAGGCAATGAAGAAGATTCTTTTCTAAACAAATGTTAGAAATGAAGCAAAACTACTTAGTTGTACATCTTGTTAGACTACACTAACAGGGAATGTTTGAACTTGCTGCACTCAACCAACTTTGTAGAAAAGCAACTGATTACTAGAACCAAACAAAATTATTTTATACAGTACAGTGTTTGGGAATGAAAATGTTTGTTTTCTAAACAAACTACTTTAGGAATGAAACTAATAAGTTTTAAATCTTTTAGACTACACTAACTAAGAATGTTTGAATTTGCTGCACTCAATCATCTTCGTAGAAAAGCAACTGATTCCTAGAACCGAACTAGCTTATTTCACACAGTACAGTGCTCAGCAATGAAGATGTGTGTTTTCTAAAAAACTAGTTTAGAAATGAAGAGAAACTAATAAGTTTTACATCTTGTTTGTCTACACTAACTAAGAATGTTTGAAATTGCTGCACTCAACCATCTTCGTAGAAAAACAACTGATTCCTAGAACCGAACTAGCTTATTTTACATAGTACATTGTTTGGCAATAAAGATATTTGTTTTCTAAACAAACTACTTTAGAAATGAAGAGAAACTAGTAAGTTGTACATCTTGTTAGATTACACTAACAGGCAATGTTTGAACTTGCTGCACTCAACCATCTTCGTAGAAAAGCTACTTATTCCTAAAACCTTAATAGCTTATTTCACACAGTACATTGTTTGGCAATGGAGATATTTGTTTTCTAAACAAACTACTTTAAAAATGAAGCTAAACTAGTAAATTGTACATCTTGTTAGACCACACTAACAGGCAATGATTCAACTTGCTGCACTCAGCCATCTTCGTAGAAAAGCAACTGATTCCTAGAACCAAACCAGCTTATTTCACACAGTACAGTGTTCAGCAATGAAGATGTTTATTTTCTAAACAAACAACGTTAGAAATGAAGCGAAACTAGTTAGTTGCACATCTTCTTACTTTACACTAACAAGGAATGTTTGAACTTGCTGCACTCAACCATCCTAGTAGAAAAGCAAGTGATACCTAGAACCTAACTAGCTTATTTAATAGAGTACACTGTTAGGCAATGAAGATGTTTGTTTTGTAAACGAACTACTTTAGAAGTGAAGCGAAACTAGTAAGTTGTACATCTTGTTAGACTACACTAACAGGAAATGTTTGAACTTGCTACACTCACCCATCTTCATACAAAAGCAACTGATCCCTAGAACCTAACTAATTTCACACAGTACAATGTTCATCAATGAAGATGTGTGTTTTCTAAACAAAATACCTTAGATATGAAGCGAAAGTAGTAAGTTGTACATCTTGTTAGACTACAATAACTAGCATGTTTGAACAGGCTGCATTCAACCATGTTCGTTGAAAAGCAACTGATTCCTAGAACATAACTTGCTTATTTTAAACAGTACACTGTTTAGAAATGACGATGTTTGTTTTCTAAACAAAGTACTTTAGAAATGAAGCGAAAGTAGTAAGTTGTACATCTTGTTAGACTACACTAACAGGGAATGTTTGAACTGGCTGCACTCAACCATCTTCGCAGAGAAGTAATGGATTGCTAGAACCGAACTAGCTTATTTCACACAGCACATTATTTGACAATGAAGATATATGTTTTCTAAACAAACTACTTTAGAAATGAAGCGAAATTAATAAGTTTTACATCTTGTTAGACTACACTAACTAAGAATGTTTGAACTTGCTGCCCTCAACCATCTTCGTAGAAAAGCAACTGATTCCTAGAACCGAACTAGCTTATTTTACACAGTACAGTGCTCGGCAATGGAGATGTGTGTTTTCGAAACAACCTACTTTAGAAATGAAGCGAAACTAGTAAGTTGTACATCTTGTTAGACTACACGAACTAGCAATGTTTGAACTTGCTGCACTCAACCTTCTATGTTGAAAAGCAAGTGATTCCTAGAACAGAACTTGCTTATTTCACACAGTACAGTGTTCAGCAATGAAGATGTTTGTTTTCTAAACAAATTACGTTAAAAATGAAGCAAAACGAGTAAATTGTACATCGTGTTAGATTACACTAACAAGGAATGTTTGAACTTGCTGCACTCAACTATCTTCGCAGAAAAGGGACTGATTCCTAGAACCGAACTAGCTAATTTCACACAGTACAGTGTTTGGCAATGAAAATGTTTGTTTTCTAAACAAAGTATTTTCAAAATGAAGCGAAACTAATAAGTTAAATATCTTGTAAGACTACAATAAGAGGGAATATTTGAAATTGTTGCACTCAACCATCTTTGTAGAAAAGCAACTGATTCCTAGAAGCGAACTAGCTTATTTCACACAGTACATTGTTTGGCAATGAAAATATTTGTTTTATAAACAAACTACGTAAGAAATGAAGGGAAACCAGTAAGTTGTATATCTTGTTAGACTGCACTAACAGGGATCGTTTCAACTTGCTGCACTCAACCATCTTCGTAGAAAAGCAACTGATTCCTAGAACCGAACTATCTTATCTCACACAGTCCAGTGTTCACAAATGAAGATGTTTCTTTTCTAAAGAAACTATGTTAGGCATGAAGTGAAACTAGTAAGTTGTACATTTTGTTATACTACACTAACAAGGAATGTTTGAACTTGTTGCACTCAACCATCTTCGGAGCAAAGCAACTGATTCCTAAAACCGAACTAGCTTATTTCACACAGTACAGTGTTTGGCAATGAAGATTTTTGTTTTCTAAACAAACTACTTTAGAAATGAAGCGATACTAATGAGTTTTACATCTTGTTAGACTACACTAACTAGCAATGTTTGAACTTGCTGCCCTCAACCATCTTCGTTAAAAAGCAAGTGATTCCTAGAACAAAACTTGCTTATTTCACACAGTACAGTGTTCGGCAATGAGGATGTTTCTTTTCTCAACAAATTATGTTAGAAATGAAGCTAAACTATTAAGTTGTAAGTCTTGTTAGGCTACACTGACAGGGAATGTTTGAACTTGCTGCACTCAACCATCTTCGCAGAAAAGCAACTGTTTTCTAGAACCGAACTAGCTTGTTTCACACAGTACAGTGTTCGGCAATGAAGATGTTTGTTTTCTAAAAAACTAGTTTAGAAATGAAGAGATACTAATAAGTTTTACATCTTGTTTGACTACACTAACTAAGAATGTTTAAAATTGCTGCACTCAACCATCCTCGTCGAAAAGCAACTGATTCCTAGAACCGAACTAGCTTATTTTACAGAGTACATTGTTTGGCAATGAAGATATTTGTTTTCTAAACAAACTACTTTAGAAATGAAGCGAAACTAGTAAGTTGTACATCTTCTTAGACTACACTAACAGGGAATGTTTCAACTTGCTGCACTCAGCCATCTTCGTAGAAAAGCAACTGATTCCTTGAACCAAACCAGCTTATTACACACAGTACAGTGTTCAGCAATGAAGATGTTTCTTTTGTAAACAAACAACGTTAGATATGAAGTGAAACTAGTTAGTTGTACATCTTGTTACATTACACTATCAAGGAATGTTTGAACTTGCTGCACTAAACCATCCTAGTAGAAAAGCAAGTGATACCTAGAACCTACCTAGCTTATTTCATACAGCACAGTGTGAGGAAATGAAGATGTTTGTTTTGTAAACAAACTACTTTACAAATGAAGCGAAATTAGTATGTTGTACATCTTGTTAGACTACACTAACAGGAAATGTTTGAACTTGCTACACTCACCCATCTTCATACAAAAGCAACTGATTCCTAGAACCTAACTAACTTATTTCACACAGTACAATGTTTGGCAATGAAGATTTGTGTTTTCTAAACAAACTACCTTAGAAATGAAGCGAAAGTAGTAAGTTGTACATCTTGTTAGACTACACTAACTAACATGTTTGAACTTGCTGCATTCAACCATATTCGTTGAAAAGCAAGTGATTCCTAGAACATAACTTGCTTATTTCACACAGTACAGTGTTCGGCAATGAAGATGTTTGTTTTCTAATCAAACCACATTATAAATGAAGTGAAACTACTAAACTGTACATCTTGTTATATTACACTAACGAGGAATGTTTGAACTTGCTGCACTCAATCATCTTCGTAGAAAAGCAACTGATTCCTTGAACCGAACTAGCTTATTTCATACAGTACAGTGTTTGGCAATGAAGATATTTGTTTTCTAAACAAACTCCTTTACAAATGAAGCGAAACTAGGAAGTTGTACATCTTGGTAGACTACACTAACAGGGAATGTTTCAACTTGCTGCACTCAACCACCTTCATAGAACAGCAACTGATTCCTAGAACTGAGCTAGCTTATTTCACACAGTACAGTGTTCGGCAATGAAGAAGTTTCTTTTCTAAACAAATAACGTTAGAAATGAAGCTAAACTACTTAGTTGTACATCTTGTTACATTACACTAACAAAGAATGTTTGAACTTGCTGGAATCAACCCTCTTCATAGAAAAGCAACTGATTCCTAGAAACGAACTAGCTTATTTCACACAGTACAGTGTTGGGCAATGAACATGTGTGTTTTCTAAACAAACAACTTTAGAAATGAGGCGAAACTAGTAATTAGTACATCTTGTTAGACTACACTAACAGGAAATGTTTGAACTTGCTGCACTCAACCATGTTCGTTGAAAAGTAAGTGATTCCGAGAAGTGAACTACCTGATTTCTCACAGTACAGTGTTCGGCAATGAAGATGTTTGTTTTCTAAACAAACTAGTTTAGAAATGAAGCGAAACTAGTAAGTTGTACATCTTGTTAGATCACACTAATTAGGAATGTTTGAACTTGCTGTACTCAACCATCTTCGTAGAAAAGCAACTGATTCCTGGAACCTAACTAGCTTATTTCATACAGTACAGTGTTCGGCAATGAAGATGTTTGTTTTCTAAACAAACTACTTTAGAAATGAAGCAAAACTAGTAAGTTGTACTTCTTGTTAGACTACACTAAGTAGGAATGTTGGAACTTGCTGCACTCAACCATTTTCAAGAAAAGCAACTGTTCCCGAGAAACGAACTAGCTTATTTCACACAGTACATTGTTTAGCAATGAAGCGATAATAGTAAGTTGTACATCTTTTTAGACCACACTAACAGGTAATGTTTGAACTTGCTGCAATCAACTATCTTCGTAGAAAAGCATCTGATTCCTAGAACCAAACTAGCTTATTTCACAAAGTACAGTTTTGGGCAATGAAGATGTTTCTTTTCTAAGCAAACAATGTTAGAAATCAAGCGAAACTTGTAAGTTTTACACCTTGTTACATTACACTAACAAGAATGTTTGAACTTGTAGCACTCAACCATCTTTGTAGAAAAGTAACTGATTCCTAGAAACACACTGGCTTATTTCACACATTACAGTGTTCGGCAATGAAGATGTTTGTTTCCTAAAAAACTACTTTAGAAATGAAGCCAAACTAGAACCTTGTACATCTTGTTAGACTACAATAACAGGGAATGTTTGAACTTGCTGCACTCAACCATCTTCGTAGAAAAGCAAGTGATTCCTGGAACAGAACTTGCTTATTTCACACAGTACAATGTTCAGCAATGAATATTTTTGTATTCTAAACAAAGTACTTAAGAAAGGAACTGAAACTAGTAAGTTGTACATCTTGTCAGATCACACTAATTATTAATGTTTGAACTTGCTGCGCTAAACCATCTTCGTAGAAAAGCAACTGATTCCTGGAACCTAACTACCTTATTTCACATGGTACAGTGTTCGGCAATGATGATGTTTGTTTTCTAAACAAACTACTTTAGAAATGAAGCGAAACTAGGAAGTTGTACATCTTGTTAGATGACACTAACTTAGAATGTTTGAAATTGCTGAACTAAACCATCTTCGTAGAAAAGCAACTGAGTCCTGGAACTGAACTAGCATATTTCACACTGTACAGTGTTAGGCAATGAAGATGTTTCTTCTCTAAAAAACGTACTTTAGAAATGAAGCGAAACTAGTAAGTTGTACATCTTGTTAGACTACACTACAAAGAATGTTTGAACTTGCTGCACTCAACCATCTTAGTAG
>JAEOAD010002429.1:0-129853 GCA_036365145.1 Orientallactaga sibirica | reverse complement strand
TCAAGACTGCCCATCTCCATTGTCACTCTCCTGGAACGGCCCAAACCAAGTGTCTGATGATCACTTTCCTGTAGCGGCCACGACCTGAGGCAAGGTGGACAGCTCTGTATCCAAGGAATTCCAATAAGCCCGCTACCCCGGAAGTATCCCCTACGCTGTACGGGAAGTTCCTTTGACCCGCATGGTCAGAGCCCTCCTAAGGCTTTCCTGAATAAAGCCTGTCTGCTGGTGCATTGCTCACCTTTCCTAACTGCTGACTGCCTGTCAGCTGCCTCAGGGGAAGGCAGAGTGGCCAGTCTTGTGTGTAACCATGGCACTGAGTGGGCAGAGACAGGAGGATCCCTGGGGTTCACTGGTCTGCCAGTCTCATGAAAATAAATGAATGCTAAAATGTGAGCTCCAGGTTCTTGCTGTGCAAGAGATTCTGTCTCAAGGAAATAAGGTGGAGGAGTGACAGAGGAGGACACAGCTGTCTTCCTCTGAAACTCACTTGTCCCCATTTTTAAATTTTCAAATAAAAATGCAATGGTGGCTATTCTCATCCCACCCCATCAGTTATAGTGACTCACCTTTGCTTTTCTTTGGCTGCCTTTGTGGGAGATGGCAATTCCCCTAGTAGGTCCCTCCCTCCATAGATTGGGAGGGTGAGACTTCCCTCTTGTCTAGCTGCTTTGCCCAAGTGTTACGTAACTGGCAAGTTAATGTGAGCTGAAAACAAAACAGGGGGGGAAAAAAGAAAAAGAAAAACCAGCCAAGCTTTTCAGTACAGTTTCCCTGACAGGTTTCCATGACAACATATACTTAGATGTTGGGGAGCACATCCCAAAAGCATGGCTGAGCTAAGCTCTCTGTGTTCTGATGGGGCCAAGTCCCAGGCTAGGGTTTCAGGCACCATCAGCCCAGAACCCCAAGTGCCAGACATCAGGCCCCAAGTGCTTACAAATCTTCGTGGGAAAACATAAAGTGGCACAAGAAAGAGGTGGCGCTCCTTTGATGACACAGGAGCTTGGAAGATGTCTCAGCAGAGACAGCTGGCATGTGTGGGTCATTGCCCTCTTTAGGGGGCTTGGGGTCTCATGGGGCACACTCTGATCTGGCTTCATGCATGATAAATGCTCTTTTTAACCAGCATGAGGAAACTGGCAGTCCCATTTGGAAGGCTGAGGCTCAGAGAAGGTGGAGTAGCCCAGAAACACTCTTGAAACTATGGCGACCGAAGCCCTGGGACATTCTACTCAGAGTGCCTGCTCCAGTGCCCCTGAATTCAGCAGGATCATTGGCATGTGCACACACTCCCCATGGGAAACTCCCAGTACCTGTGAATTAATTCCTTCTCCCATAGGAAAGGCATTTGAAGCATTAGCTTCTCCTCTGTTGGAGAATTTGCTTATCTTTTTTCAGGTGGACAACGAACCTGAAGGGAGGATCAGCTAACCACACCTCACCACGGCCCCATCTGCAACCATAGAACAATGCAGGGGAAGGGTAAGAGTTCAGCGTTCATGGCGATCATGACACCAGAAAATGGCTGAAGGAGATAAACACAGAGAACATCCAACTCCAACTAAGCCAGATATCCAGAGACACAGAGGCTCCCAAAACCTCATCACTGAAACAGAACTAAAATGACCCCAATGTGGCTCAGGGAAACTCACGGAAGAGGGGGCGGAAAGATTGTTAGAGTCACAAGTTATGCACAGAGACTGGGGCCTACCCCCCAGAACTCTTGACTAACCTCACAATGCACGACCCACATTCCCCATTGATGAGAGTCCCTTTGAAAGTGGGAGGACAGGGAGGAGGACAATGGAACCAATACTATGAATGTAAAATCAGAATAATATAAATAAAAAATATATATTTTAAAAAATACTGGAACAGAGTGACACACCCAGTCCAGCAAAGCAAAATTAACTCTTCTTTCTAAGGTTCTTCAAATAAGCCCGTCCTGAGCCCTGCTGAGTTTAGATGTGCTCAAAGTATATTTGGAATTTAAGCCTTTCTTTTTATGATGGTAAATATGAATATATTGGGCAAACTAGCTACTGATATAACTTACATTCCTGAAATATATAATGTTTGGCTCCTATGTTTAACAAAAGTATTATCATCAACATAATCAGATATTTTTGTTCTTGTCTAAGAAAGATTACCTAACAAATTAAAAGGAATTTTCAATGAAAGCTAGAACTAAAAGAATTAAAAGAAGTTTAATTGTACTTTTCAGAGCCTTGAAGTGCTAGTATGTTAGTAAAGGACCATTGCCTATTGTATGTATCATGCCAATGTGAAAAAGTGTACTTCAGTCAGGCACGCAGAATATGCATACAATTCCAGAATCAGGAGCTGAGACAGGAAGAGAGTGAGTTCAAGGTCAGCTTGGCCAGAGACCCTGTCTCAGAAAATAAGAGAGAAAAGGTAAACTGGCAGAATTTTATTCTCATGAATACAGCTACATGTGAGACATCCTTTTCCATTGACTTTAACCCATTTTTACTTCAGTACAGAAAGACTACTCTTGAATCAATGCAGAAACTGCTTTAAAAGCAAGTTTCTAAACTTGAGCCAAAGAATGTTATGGCCCTTTTGATTTCTAAATAATCCAACAGTGCCACTCGATGGACGAAATAGAAAGCACTTATTTTTCAGTTTCTAAATCACCTATAACATTTTTTTTTGGAATAAGGCAGGGTATAAAGACATAAAAAGATCATAAGTAAGCGCTAGAGTTCAGTAAAAATAACTATTTGTACTGAGAAAAATTATGAAGTCAAGGAATAATTTTAAAATAAATACTCTTGATAGTTATGGCTCTATTTACTTCAAAAAAACATGATAGAAATTATCTGAATTAGCCTTGTACTAATTAATAAAAAATAACACAGGTTTTTGTTATAGAATATTCCTTGTAAAAATATATAACTTTACTTTTCTATATAGTACCTTGTGTTTTTTCAAAGTTCTTTCACATAATTGTGCCAAAAATTACTCTTAATGGACTGTTAACATTATCCCTAAGGATGAAAAACATTACAGTTGATAGAAGCTGAGTGTTTCCAACACTACTTAAGTGACATTGATACATATGCCTCTAGTGTAACCACATAAAATTTGTTAGGCCAAATTATATGTAGTTCAATAATTTATATTTTGGCTCATCTTCAAGGACTAAGAAACAGAATAATGTAACATAAGTGCAAAGAATGGCAACCTACTTTGAAAGCTATTTGGCAGTTTCTCATAAAGTTAATTTAAATCAACTCTACTAGCTTGCAACTTTCAAGTGTCCACTCCCCAAATGCATGTGTTTATAAAATGTATACAAATGGGCAGAGAAGTTTTATAAACGAGTCAAAACTCATGATAAAAATATACTCATCTACACATATAACTTATGAAATTAAACTCAAATTCAAAAAGAACTATAGTACCATAAAAGGGGGGACAGGGCCATCAATTTAAAATACAAACCACAGAAGCTTCACTGGAGCCAGCAGTAGACATCTTTTTCATTTAACAAGACAAACTCCACTTCTTCTGAGTTCAGCCTCATTATGTTTAAATTTGCAAGGGGGGTTGTGAAACTGCTTAGTCACCTAAGATAGGTAAACCTTCTACTCCTGAAAAGCAATGCATAAAAAGTTACTTTACACACTTTATAACTAAATCACGTTAACATGAGTATATTTTCAGAATACTACATCAAATTGAATGGAGCTTTTGGTAGGATTTTAGGGTGACAAAACAAGAATTCTTACACGAGAAATTTAAAACAAATCTTGTTTTGTTATTTGCTTGTTTTGTGCTGTTGGGAATGCAACCCAGGGCCTCACCGTATTAGGCAAGTATTCTACCACTAAGCTACATCCCAAGAATGCCTCCAGAATCTTCCCCAGGAGATTGTTTTATCCATTGCCACCACAGCTACATTGCAACCACCACCTCTCGCTACCTCCACCTCTGCTGCTGCTGCTGCCTCTGCTGCTGCTGTCTGTGTGGGTAGAGGGACCACATCCCTCACCTGCATTGCAAACCCTTCTGAGCTTTGCCAGTGTCCATGGGAACTCCAAAATCATGACTGCTATATTATTTAGAAGTTATATTAAACCTAAATAAATGGATGTGAAACATAGGCCAAAAACATCTAGAATTTTGAAGTTCAGTTATGGCTCTAAGTCATTCTGTTACTAGAGTTGAAAGAGACAGCTGTCTGCAATCATTCCATCCTTTTAGTCTAACTTGAACATGTGCCACAGTTAGTTACTGGAGGGCCACGCTACTACAAAAAAATGAATTCACTTTATCCATCCTGAGACAGAGCAACAAGGACTGCCACAATGAAGGGATTCAGATTTCTTCTCTTTCCCATTCCCCTTCAATCTATAGTTGAGATGACAAAGGCCCAAATACAAAAAAACAAAAGGAGATTAGAAAGATGGGAAGGTTAACTCCTAAGTGAGATAAATGCAGACCAATGTAGTCAATATATTTCAAACCTGCAGTTTGAATTCTTACAAAGAGTATTGCAGAGATGTCTTGAACTGGTGCAAGAAGTTCAGGATAAGTTCCTAGAAGCAGAAACAATGGGTCAAAAAGTAGAAATCAGAACATCCACTTTCGAAATCCTTTACTTATTTCCCACAACTCATACACCAATAATTATTACATTTTTATTAGTTCTTGGTGTCAAAACTGCTCTACAAAGTAACTAGAAAGCTTTTCCATCCCTGTCTATGCTTTAGGAAAGTTTATACCACACCAGAGATTACAAAAAATTATTTGGGCCCAGATGTTATAATATTTCTAAGTTCTTCCTTGACTAATAAACCATTCAAATTGTTCCACACTTTCTTGATTTGTTTCAACAAACTGCTTTTGTCCAGAATGATAAAAAATTATAATTACAGAAATGTAAGAAAATTAGATCAAACCATTTTTAATTTAATCTGGATTTTTTCCTTTTTATGAAATAACATGCTAATTTACTGAAAAACTTACCAGGTAACTTTTCTTATCATCCCATTTTACTTCTGAGTAAATGAAGGCAAAGAACAAACAAATTAATACACCTAAGCCTCCTAGCTAGTAAATGCTGCTGTGTTCTTTACTTCCCTCTAATTAAAATCACGTGGACTCCTATCCACACTATCCCAATAAAATATAAACTCCTACCATGGTCTACAATGTTGTTACTTTATAAAGACCACTTTCCCCCTGCTCTAAGCCTAAAATATTTACTATCTAGCCTTTTGTAGACACACTATGTCCATTATAATTATAAGCTCTTATAGCCATTGAGAGAAAGAAGTACAGAGAAAGAGAATGTGCATGCCAGGACCTTCAGCCACTGCAAATGAACTCCAGATGCATGTGCCCCCTTATGCATCTGGCTTATGTGGGGCCTGGAGAGTTGAGCCAGGATCCTTTGGCTTTGCAGGCAAATACCTTAACCACTAAGCCATCTCTCCAGTCCTATTTTTATGTAATTATTATTTATTTGAGAGAGAAAGAGGGCAGAGGGAAGCAGAGTGAGAGAGAACGGGCATGTCAGGGCCTCCAGCCACTGCAAACGAGCTCCAGATGCATGTGCCACCTTGTGCATCTGGCTACATGGGTCCTGGGGAATCGAACCTGGGTCCTTTGGCTTTGCAGGCAAGGGCCTTAACAACTAAGCAATCTCCCCAGCCTGTATTTTTTATATTTTATTTATTTGAGAGAATGAGGCAGATAGAATGGGCATGCTAGGGCCTCCAGCCACTGTAAACAAACTCCAGATGCATGTACCACATGCATTTGGCTTTACATTGGTACTGGGGAACTGAACCTGGGTCCTTAGGCTTTGCATGCAAGAGCTTAACTACTGAGCAATCTCCCCAGCCCCAAAGACTGTTTTTAGACATTGCATACATTTAAAAGATATTTTATGAGTCACTCACAGCATAAAGTGCAAGCCATTTCCCTGTCATTGGTATAAAAGATAATTCATATTGTGTACAAGTTCTAAAATCATTCCAGACATATCCCTAAGACATATAAGGCAAATTACAACAGCCAAAGAGCTCCATGTCAGGATACAAAATACCAAAGCAGCCGGATTGAGAATCACCTGCCATCAACTCATCCTATGGGGTACATCCCAATGACTACAAGGACAGAACATGACACTTCATGCCCAAGATCTCCTGAAACATGCCAAGCCATTTTCAACTGGTAGAACTCTGCTTCGGGATATAAATCGACAAAGTAGCCTGAATTCAGAGTCACCTGTCATCAAGCTATCCCATAGGGCATAGTAAGAAATCGCTCCAAGGGCTGAAAGTAGGTTTTCAGGCCCAAAATCTCCTTAAAACATACAAGAAAGCCGGGCGTGGTGGTGCACGCCTTTAATCCCAGCACTCGGGAGGCAGAGGTAGGAGGATTGCTGTGAGTTCGAGGCCACCCTGAGACTACATAGTGAATTCCAGGTCAGCCTGAGCTAAAGTGAGTCCGTACCTCGAAAAACCAAAAAAAAATTAAAAAACCATACAAGAGAGATTACCATATCAAGATATAGAATCCTAATGCAGCCCAAACTTTAAGAGTTGCCTGCATTCAACCTATCTCATAAAGCACAGTTGCCAAAGACTAAGAGGACTGACAATGACCTTTTAGTCCTAAGATATCAATAAAAACATTTAACCTATATTTCTACAACAGAAAATCTTCACTTCAGGGAACAAACCTCAAAGCAGCCCAATTTCACAGTCACCAGTCATTAAATTATCCCATAGGATATAGTTCCCAATGACTATGGTAGCTAAGAATGACTATTCAACCCCAAGATCTAAAATATATAGGACAAATTAGAACACTCAAAACCCTTTGCTTTGGGATGTAAAACTGCAAAGCAACACAAATTCAGATTAGAGTCAGTTGCCATCAAACTATCCCACAAGATATAGCTCCCCAACAACTGTAAGGGCTGACAACCATCCTTTGGCCTTATGATCTCTTAAAGATATAAAAATTATCATATTCAGAACTCTCCACTCCGGATGTAAAAACTCCAAAGCAGGGCTGCAGCGATGGCATAGCAGTTAAGGCGCTGGCCTGCAAAGCCTAAGGACCCATGTTCGACTCTCCAGACTCCACATAAGTGGGACACACAAAGGTAAGGCAAGTGCTAGGTCGCACATGCACACCAGGTGGCACCAACATCTGGAATTTGATTTCAGTGGCTGAGGCCCTAGTGTGCCGATTTTCTCTCTCTCTCTCATTGTCTAAAACAAAACAAAACAAAACAAAACAAAAAAACCTCAAAGCAGTCCAAATACTGAGTCACCAGCCCTTAACATGGCCCATAAGTTCTCAATGAGTATGAGGCCTAAACAGGAGCCTTCAGCCATACTATGTCGTAGAAAACATACAAGGCAAATTTCAACATTTAAAATCTGTCTGTTTCCGGATATAAAACCCCAAAGCTTCCCAAAATGAGAGACAGCCAGTAGTGGAGTGATTTTGAGTCTTTTCTGTCAAAGTTCCGTCCAGAGACATGCCGGCTGGGCTTTGGAGCACACATCGAAGTGGCCCCCCCTTCCTCCCCACATTTATGGCTGTAAGGTTCCCCAAATTGCCTTCCTCTTTATCCTCTCCCTTCCCCAACCCTTGCACACTGTGATCGAATGCAGTTAAGCCTTGGGGTCACAAATCTCCTCCTTTGTCTCACCCGTTCTGGAAAGGCAGGGAAGGTTGGAAAGTTCGTGGACTACACGACCATGATCACGACTACTACGGACGCGAGTGTGCATCCTTCCCCACCCACCCCCACCGCGCCCGGGAGGATGCGCTGAAAAGGACTGGCTCCTTTCAAGACGTGAGCGCCATCGTCCTCCTCAGAGGCCAAATCTGCAAAGTGCACTCGCGCCTGCCGCCACCTCCCACCACAGAGGCACGAGCATCTGAAGTGCTCAAAGTACAGACTCCATGCTGAAGAAAGCCCCATCCCCGAGCCCAAATCGCTCCCGTCCGTGACAGGAAAGCTCAAGAGAAGGAGAAAAAGAATTCCTAAACAGACCTGTTTTGGTGTACACTCGACCACGCCAGCCTGAGAAAGGCCCCAGGAAATCGACTGTGGCGGCAAAGCTCCCACCTCCAGCACCAACGACCATTAATGATCGTTAACAGTCGTAAACTTGACGCCTTTTATCTGTCCGTGTGCCTGGAAACAAGAATATGAACAACAGTGACATAAACCAATCACCGTTTGAGGCCCAGTGGTTCTGTCAACCAATCATATTCCAGCTGGTTCTACTGACCAATAGTGGCGCGGTTCTTCTGACCAATCATGAGTGGTTCTGCTGACCAATTATGGGCCAATAATGGGTCTCGTAGTCCTGCTAACCAATTATGGACAGGGGGGGTTTTGTTGAGCAAGCATGGGTTTGGTTGTTCTATGGATCAACTATGGGCTGGATGTTTCTGCAGACCAATAATGGGCCAGGTGGTTCTGCTGACCAATTGTGTGTTGGCTTGTTCTTTTATTATTATTATTATTTTATTATTATTATTATTATTATTTTATTTATTTTTGGAGAGAGACACAGAGACAGACAAGGAGAGGGAGACAGAGATGGGCATGCCACCAGTCTCTCAGCTGCTGTGAACGAAATCCAGATGTGGGCGCCCCCTTGTGGTCAAGTGCGGCATTGCACCCTTGCATCACTTTGCATTTGGCTAAACGTGGGACCTGGAGATTGGAACCCGGTTCTTAGGCTTAGCAGACAGGCGCCTTAACCACCTCTCCAGCCCTGGGTGTTTCTTTTTTCAAAAAAAGTATTTATTTATTTATTTATTTATTTATTTATTTATTTATTTATTTATGTCTGAGGGAGAGAGAGAGAGAGAGAGAGAGAGAGATGTAGATAGAGACAGAGGGGCACCAGGGCTTTCAGCCACTGTAAACAAACTCCAGATGCATGAGCCATCTTGTGCAGCTGACTTAGGTGAGTACTGATGAATTGAACCTAGGTCCTTTGGCTTCACAGTCAAACACCTTAACTGCTAAGCCACCTCTCATCCCCAGGTGGTTCTTCTGACCAAACATAGGCAAGGTCATCCTGCAGACCAATCATGAGCCAGGTAGTTATGTTGACCAATCATTGGCCAGGTTGTTCTGCTGACCTATTATGGGCTAGGTGGTTCTGCAGACCAACCATATGCCAGGCAAGTCTACTGACCAATCATAGGCCAAGTGGTTCTTCTGACCAATCACAGACCTGGTAGGTCTGTTGACTTCACATGGGCTGGATGGTTCTGTTGACCATTAATGGGCCAGGTGGTTCTGCTGACCAATCGTAGGCCAATAATGGGTGAGTGATTCTACTGACCAATTATGGGCTGGGTGGTTCTGTTGAGTGATCATGAGCTGGGCGGTTCTGCTGACCAATTATGGGTCAGATGGTTCTGCTGAGCATTCATAGGCCAGTTGGTTCTGCTGACTACACATGGGTCAGGTGGTTCTGCTGACCAATCCTGGGTGGGATGGTTGTGCATAGCGATCATAGGCAGGGTGGTTCTGTAGATCAATCACGGGTTGCATGGTTCTCCTGACCAAACATGGGTGGGTTCATTCTGCATGGCATTAGTGGGCGACATGATTCTGCAGAGCAATAATGGGCAGGGTGGTCATTCACAGTGGTCATTTATCGACAAATCTCGAGGGCCTCCAAATGTCTAGTTAAAGGGGAGCACCTAGGCTGAGAATAGAAGAAAAGCATTGTTAGGCAGACAGTAGTGAAGAAAGGCCTTCCTGCCTTCTGCAAGTCAGGGTCCTCAAAATCTTCAAAGCTAGACATGGGGTTCCAGATTTACATGACCTGCGGTGTGTAGGATTTGAAGGATGTGCAGCATCTAGAGCAGTGTGGCAAGAGCCTCTCCTGTAGAGGTTCTGGGACTACGTGGCAGCCTGGGCTTGGTCACCCAATCTCCAGTCCCAAAGGTGATTCAAGGGGCCAGATCCCTTAATGTCTTAATGATGGGCAAATACTTTGGTTATTTGTAGCATGTTATTTTATTTTATTTTATTTTTATTTTTATTTATTTATTTATTTATTTATTTATTTATTTATTTATTTATTTATTTTTTCGAGGTAGGGTCTCACTCTGGCTCAGGCTGACCTGGAATTCACTATGTATTCTCAGGGTGGCCTCGAACTCTTGGCGATCCTCCTACCTCTGCCTCTCGAGTGCTGGGATTAAAGGCGTGCGCCACCACACCTGGCTGTGTGTTACTTTTAACGTGTAATCTTATCCCTTCTTCCCCTGGGATGCACCAAAGATGTTCAGTTTAACCAAGTTAGAGCGGTTCACTTAAGTGCTTAAATTTGGATGGGGAGAAGGATGGAGCCTGTTGCAATTCACCTTTGCTTAATCTGCTGGGAACATAGGGAACGTTATTTCCAGTTTCCAACAAGCATAAGATGGAACGGAGAACTAACCTATCCTGGAGTCATATTTTCTGCACAAATATTTAGTAGTTCCAATAGCAATTCTGTCCATCTTTAGGCCTTGTGTATTCAATTGCTGTTTAAATTGATCTTTCATTTACAGTCAACCCTTCACACACATGGTCCTATGACAATCTAACTCTATCTACTTGGGTCCCCTTGATTGCTCTCTTAAGACTGAAAGTTTATAAGAATGGGAACCCCAAAGAAGGGGCTCCCTTGACATTTCTAATAGAGTACAGAGCATCCTTACCTCACAACATTAAACACCCCATACTTTGAGCTGAACTTCAATGTTTTACTAGGATGTTCCTAGTACATACATACATATGTAGATATGTATGTATGTGTGTATATGTATATGTGTATATATATATATATATATATATATATATATATATATGTGTGTGTGTGTGTGTGTGTGTGTGTGTGTGTGTGTGTGTTTTCAGATATAATTTCAAATGCCCAAAACACAAAGAGACACTCCAGTACCCACAAACAGGCCACTAGGCCAGAATGTTCTACCATGCACTCTTAGCCCTCCCTCCAGAGGATTCCAACTGGAAATGAACACCAGACACATGTGCTACTTTGTGCATCAGGCTTTATGTGGGTACTGGTGAATTAAACCCAAGCTGTTGGGCTTTCAGGCTTGGCAAGCAAGTAAGCACCTTTAACTGCTAAGCAATCTCTCCAGCCTAGTAAACTTTTTGTTTTGTTTTGTTTTGTTTTGTTTTGTTTTGTTTTGTTTTTCGAGGTAGGGTCTCACTCTAGCTCAGGCTGACCTGGAATTCACTATGTAGTCTCAGGGTGGCCTCGAACTCATGGCGATCCTCCTCCCTCTGCCTCCCTAGTGCTGGGATTAGAGGTGTGTGCCACCAAGACCGGCTTCAGCCTAGTAAACTTTAAAACAAAATATTTTAGTAGTTCTATAGCTTTGTGCAAGCCAAATAATAGCCCTGTGTTGTTTCCCCCACACTAAAATAGGCACACTGGGGGCTGGAGAGATGGCCTCAGTCATTAAAAGCACTTGCTTCTTGCTTTTAAAGCCTGATAACCCAGATTCAATTCCCCAGTACCCATGTAAAAGCCAGACACACAAAGTGGCTTATGTGGCAAGAGCCCCTGACACACTCATTCTCTTCCCCCTCACACACACAGACAAATGAATAAAAATATTTTAAAATAGGCACATTATGGAAAGTACATTCATTATTGTTATCGTATACCAAACATTTCCTACCCAACATACAAATCTTTGTAATAGAGGGCATGTGACATTTATCTAGGGGTAGAGTGTCATATGGATATTAACACTCAGAAGCAAAGCAGATAAGGGTTTCAACTTAAAACCATATATCTTACCCTGACCTAGAAAGAAGCTACACATAATGCAGCTCAGGTATTGGAAATTCATCTTTTCTTCTAAAAAAAAGACACTGCATTAGCTCCCATTATACATACCCTGCTTTGGCTTTAATAAGTTTTCCCTTTATGTCCATTTGCCTATAATGCATGTTCCATATGTGAAACTCCAAGAATATAGTCACATAACAATGAAAAGAAAACCCATTTGTTTCATTGCAGTCATGTTTATTTGCAGTTTCTATACACACTTTCTAGGTAACCAAACTTTTCTGATATACTTTTCGAGAGGGGTTCACAATGAAACTGTCACTGTTTTTACTAAAAATAAATACAAGACGAAAAGTGTTGCACAGCTCTAAAATATACAAAGGCTTGGATTGAATGTAAACGTTGAAAACATCTTACAAAAGAAACCATCTTTGCAACAATTTAAAAAATTTCATATTTACAAATATTACAAAAATACAAAATAGATGCAAGTCCATAAACCATTGTCTTTTTGGCCAGTATGAACTAGTTCTAGTACCAAAATAATTACACTTGAACCTTCTTCGTAGTTCTAAATCTATGCTACCATCTAGTTCTCCACGGGTCACCACTGTAGCAAATGTCCTCACTCACTGACCTTTGGCAAGAGCAAACAGCATGTTTTGTTTGCCACAATTAATCCATGTCCTCTACTTAGCCAAAAAAAAAAAAAAAATCAAAGCAAAGAAAGAAAAAGAAAAAAATAAATTCCCCCACACAACATAAACATGTTGGAAAAACATTAAAAAATAGCATCAGTGCAAATAGAAGAAAAGTTCAAATTGGTTTTTTTTTTTTAACAATACCTAATGTGTGTACCCTGCTTCAAGCCGGCAGTGATGTTAAACACAGCCTTAAATCTTGCTCTTGTTTGTTATGTATTAAAGCTATGTAGAATATTCCAGATTATTAAAGAATTGCTTGCTTTTTTACTGCTTGTTACTCAATATTCTTTTCCATAGTGAATTTTAAATCCATCTTTGTTTGGGATTTTTTTAAATCTATGAAATATAAAATAGAGAAACTCTGCTATAGATTTTTAGAGTAAACAAAATAAGTAAAACTATATTATAAGTGTTAGTTCTGTGATCATTACATAGAAGATATCTTATTGCCTCACAATTCAAGTCAAACATGTATATATATGTATGTATAGTACCATTACTTAAATTAATGTCAATAATAAAAAGGTGACATTTTATTAAAGCCAATTCATGTGTTTCTATTCAAGATTTAGAATCACTTTTAAAGCCCACATACCTTTCTTCACACTTAAAAAACCCCTAGCTACACAAAAGTCATACTGCAAATGAACTGCTTTTATGAAAATTACAAACGATCACCTATTGTGACTGGAAATGACAGTTTCTTATCACATTTGTCTAAAAACTTTTATTTTTAAATTTTTGCCACGTTGTACTTTTCAAAGCATGAGACAGATTTGTTCATGATCCCATGTGGTGTCAAACCATGCTGGTTTTCTTAATTAATGTTTTCCAATGAGAAATGATGGTCCATTTTCTTTTCAAACCCCCAAACATTTTTTTCTTTTAATAAAATTATAACACTTTGTATACGTTTAAACCCTTTACCAGGTAGTTTATCTATCCCCAGCACACACTTGTGCTCATTCTCTCTCACTCTCTCTCCCCTTTTCTCAATCTCCTCCTCAACCCCTCCACCCCCAACACCCATTTTACATACAAGAATGACAACAAATTAAGTAACACAATTTGGCAATAAAAACAAATAGTAGAATAAGCCAGACATTTTTTTCTTTCCAAACAAATAAGACACCAACAGCAATCAGATTCTCTAATTCTTGATCTGTAAATATTAAACACATTTCTATTGAAAGATAGTGTCTTCTTAGACCAGGCTTTCTCCTTCATTTTGCAAGAGTAAACCCTAAGCTGCAACCCCTCGTTCATACTTCTACTTTCCCAAATACCACTTGCATAGGCATAAAGCCGACTGCTTGTCAGTTTCTTGGTAACCTTGGTGTGTTCTATCATTGTAGTCACATTCTAGTCTTTCATAGGTCATATCCCTTCTTAGTTCTTTCTAATTTCTACCTCTCCCATTCAAAAATCTATTCTAAATACATAGCTGCTTATATTTCTGATGTGATTACAAACATTAGTATCAGTTCATTTTAAAATCAGAGGTGTGAAAGCAACTTACAGGTTTCAACTTGTTAGTACATTTTTTTTTTCAGTTTTAGGACAAGAAAATTCAAATAATTTCAAGTAATTCAGCTTCTTTCCCTGCCTTCATTTTATCAGAGCACTTGCTCTGACATTTCCTTTCCCACCCACCACCCTCCCCTTTTGCCATCAAGCAGATATAGTAAAACCAGACGAAAAATCATTTGTATGTAGCATTGTGAACCAGAGCTGTTCCCCATTCCCCATTTAAGAGTGAATATAAATAAGGCATATATACATACCTATTTCCCAACTACATTGTTCACTGTGTCATTTCTGATAATTTTTAGGTAGCATGAATTTCATCAGCACAGAGAGAAAGCTTCGTTTAAAACTCACGGTGAGTACTTACTGAGAAGTCAATAGCTCTGTGGCATGCTTAGATTAGATTTCTGTTAGTTGAAGAACCTTGAGCTAATTGCTTGACTGTTTAAGAAGTTTAAAGAGTACAGTCATCCCTTTATGACGGTTCATGCCCCCAGTAGCCTTGTATAAAATAAACCTAAAATTAACTACTGGTTCTCTACTCATTCTCTTTAAAGCAATCCATTGAAAGAAGTAATGCCTAAAGGACACTGTCAAATGTTGTTTTGGGGAGCTTGGTATTGACAACGATGATTTCTCTCATTGATTAAGAAGTAATCAAATGCATGCTTTTCATTCTGCCCAGATTGCCACATGGCAAATCACAGGCACATGCTGCAATTTGCTTGTTTCTGCTATAATTTGTCACAACAATGATTGGGTCTGAATTCATTATTTTAAGTTAATCACATTTCAGCATATGACCTCAAGATTTCCTTTATTTCACCAGTTTTAAATTCATATTTGAGGTTTACCACTCTCAGAAATCATATTGGTGGACATTTAAATATGGTATTTGATATGAAAATGGTATTCACAGAATACATTTATTATACTTTGTGTGTTTTATAAACAGTTGGTGTGTGGTAGATAATTGGCCACATGTCCACACATTGATAAATCTATTTACATATTTTTATCAAAAATATGGTATTTACATATGTGTAGTTCTTTCTTCTAAATTTTGCTTTAGTTCATTTTAATGTAAAAAAATACCAAACCTCCAGAGTAATTTCATCTTAAAGAATTATGACAGCGATGGCTTTATTTTCTGAATAGGCAACTCTGGGAAAACCTTGTCTTGGTTTCATGAAAATTAGATATTTCTGTACTCTCTATTATCTATCACAGGGAATGAGATTGGGTGAATCAAACTAAAGAAAACCATGACAATACGGCTACTTAAAACATGGAAACTAATCAAAAATGACTAAACCACTTTCTGTTACCTCGACACATATTTAGAAATTCATTGCCAAGCAGTGATGCCACCCCACCCTGTGGCCACTTCTTCTGATCACTGAATGGCATCACAAAGTCTTTTCCTAAGGTGTTGGGCGTTTGGGAACAGCTTGGCCGAGACAGCCTATGTGGAGCTCTGAGAGGAGCGGTCGTCGTGCGGGCTCCCATCGGAATTTTCCGTTTCTCCCTCAGAGATGGCCTGCATGGGCGTATTGTACAGCCGGCAGCGGACACTGTAGAGGCTGCTGCTGGCCACGGGGGCTGGAACGTCCAACCCGTGATGATGCTGAGGTGGCAAAGTTCTTTGAGGAAAATCCTTCCGCATTGACTCGTGGGGAACATGGAGAGAGTGGGGACAAAGTCTCAGGCCCGGGTGAACCCTGATGGGCATCATCGGGACTTTGTGGAGACTTTGGGGTGAGCTCCCCAGGAGGCTTGGGCAGGACTGGACTCTTCAGAATCTCGATGGCAGACATGCGGTAACTGGAATCAGAGCGACTGCCTTTCTTGAGAAGCAGCAGCTTAAACTCTTCGTTGGATGTGTTAGACTTTTTGGCATTTTGGTAGATGAGACCTGGAGACCTCTGACTGTTCCCAGTTGTCACATTGCTGCTGGGTGAAGAGAGAGACCTAGAGCTGTTGCTACTGCTGCCAAGGAGAATTCTTGATTTGCTTCGAACAGACATGTCCCCAGAATCTTTTCTTCCAAGTACTTTCCTCTTGGATCTTTTTTTTTTTAATTTTTTTATTATTTTATTTATTTTTGGAGAGAGACACAGACAGATAGAAAGAGAGGGAGAGGGAGACAGATAGAGATGGGAGCGCCAGCAGTCTCAGCTGCTGTGAACGAAATCCAGATGTGTGCGCCCCCTTGTGGCCAAGTGTGGCATTGCGCCCTTGCATCACTTTGCATCTGGCTAAAAGTGGGACCTGGAGATTGGAACCGCTGGAGATTGGAACCAGCATTCTTAGGCTTAGCAGGCAGGCGCCTTAACCACTAAGCCATCTCTCCAGCCCCTCTTGGATCTTTTAAGAAAAGGGAAGATGGGGCAAAAATCCTTAGTCAACTTATAATTTTATGAATCAAGAAGTGTTCCATCCATTCCCGCACTTATTTCAAAGCATCTGGCATGGTAGGATACAAAGATTTAGAGCCATACAGATAAAGGGTAAGGTTTGTTCCTTGCCTTTTTGGCACTCATAGCCTTTGGAAAATTCTGATAACCTGTGAGCATCTTTTAATTTGTGATTACTTTTTTTCGGTAATAGCTATTCTGGATGGGGCTGGGGTTCTAGAGGACTCATTGAGATGGTGTTTAGAGCTTAAGAAAAAAGTTTCCGGGGCTGGAGAGATGGCTTAGCTGTTAAGGCACTTGCCTCTGATGCCTAAGGACCAAGGTTCTATTCCCCAGTACCCACATAAGCCGGATGCACAAGGTGGCGCATGCATATGGATTTCATTGGCAGTAGTTGGAGGCCCTGGCACACCCATTTTTTTCTCTCTCTTAAATAAAATTTTAAAAGAAGAAAATAATTTCTGACTTCTGGTTCCAGTGGAATGAATGACTTTGGGTTTTTCTTATTAAATTTGATGAAATGGCCTGGTATTCAGGATGGGCTCCCAAACAATGCTAAGTGCAGCAAGTGGATGGAGGTGTAGACAGGACAGGTTTGCCCTTAGCTTGATAGCTGATGGCCCTGGAGGATGGATACAGGGCCATGCACCAACTATTTGAAATTTACATTTGCTGCACTCAAAAGTTATTTAAATGTCTTTTTAAATGAACGAATCCACCATCAGCTTCAACGATCATGTCCCATAGCTGACTAGGAACGTCAACAGCATGTGAAGCAGTAAGACAATTCCATTGGAGGAACTGAAAACCAAGAGCATCTGTGTAGCTCTTAGGCACTGTATATTGTAAGCTCTCAAGAAAGCAAAATACCTCTTGCAACTGTGATTTAACAAACAAACAAACATGACACGAATGCAGATCTAAGATTATCAAACTCCTTAAGTCTATTGAACTTCTTCATTCATCAAGATATAAATCTTCAGCATAACTCAGTCATTGCTAGGTGTTGCTAACATGCTCTCTTGTCAACTTAAAAATCTGTGGGGTAAAGAAAATGTGAGGGCTGGAGGGATGGCTTAGTGGTTAAGGCATTTGCCTACAAAGCTAAAGGCCCCAGGTTTGATTCCCCAGGACCCATGCATCTGGAGCTTGTTTGCAGTGGCTGGAGGCCCTGGCACATCCATTCTGTCTCTCCCTCTCTCTCACTCTTTCTGTCTGCCAAATAAATAAATAAATAAATAAATAAATAAATAAATAAATAAAAAATATATATTTTTAAAATGTGGGTTATGCAATTGCAGACAAGCCCTACTTTGCTCACAGATACCTCTGTGTTTGATGTCTTCACATACCAGTGTCTGGTGCCCTAACAAGATAGAATTTTTGAATAGCAGATGCTCTTAGCATCTATAATATTTTATATACAAAATATTTTATTTTCAAATCAAATATGTAAGCAACAGGTTTTCCCACTTACAGTAAGGGATTAGTATCAAAGAATTTCACTTAATCAAGACAACATCGAAACTGGTAGAGTTGGGATTCATATCCATTTCTTTGTAAGTCTACTATTTGTGTCCTGTCCGCTATTCCAGACACAGCATGTGTCTTTCAAAATGAAGACTTGGCTCTTCCACTTATGCAGCACATTAGTAATTTGTCCTGGGTTTGAGGATAAAGTGTGGGGTGAATGGGAGAAGGGGAATAAACTAGAGCTTAGAATATACATTGGAGGTAAATAAATATGATTCTTTACCCTACTAGTTAGTAGTGGGGAAGTATGTGCATGCTAAAGTATACAAAGGAAGTTATTATTGATAGAGTGCTTAATAAAACAGTTGGTGGGCTGGAGAGATGGCTTAGTGGTTAAGGAGTTTGCCTGCAATGCCAAAGGATCCCGGTTCGACTCTTCAGGACCCATATAAACCAGATGCACAAGGGGGCGCATGCATCTGGAGTTTGTTTGCAGTGGCTGGAGGCCCTGGTGCGCCATTCTCTCTCTCTCTCTCTCTCTCTCTCTCAATCTCTGCCTCTTTATCTCTCATAAATAAATAGTTAGATAGATAGATAAATAGATAGATAAAAAAGAGTTGGTGAAGAGCATTAACAGAAAAGAGAAGTCCGGGCTGGAGAGATGGCTTAGGGTTAAGGCGTTTGCCTGTGAAGCCAAAGGACCCAGGTTCAACTCCCCAGGACCCACCTTAGCCAGATGCACAAGGGGGCGTGCACATCTGGAGTTCGTTTATAGTGGCTGGAGGCCCTGGTGCACCATTCTCTCTCTCTCCCTCAAATAAATAAATAAAAATAAGATATTTTTAAAAAAGAGAAGTCCTTCAAACCCTGGGATGGGAAGGGGCATTAAAATTGTAAGCTCCTTACAAAGAATTTGCTTTAAAATAGTAACTGTAAAATAAGAAAAATATCTCTGTCTTTGTCCTTTGGGAATTTTATCCAAGTTCCCAAAACCAGGTGTTAGAAGGCAGTGATGTAAATGAAAGGAGTAGGCATATATAATGATTGGCTAGCTTGGTGGACTGCCTTTCTAAGGACCAGTTCCTTCTCTGATTTTTGATCACCAGATGTAAAGAACTTGTAATTCTTGTCAACATGGGGCACTGATCATGGAGCATAAATGGACAATGAGAAAATGTACATAGGTAGCAAGGACCAAGCCATGTCTTGAGAAAGCAATCTAGAGAACATCCCTTATCACTGAAATATGGCCTTTAATTTTAGAGATGAATATCAGTAGTATGAAAGAAATTTAGGAACTAAGAAGAAAGAATTGGGCTAGGGAGATGGCTCACTGATTAAAGCACTTGCTAGCAAAGCCTACCAGCTATGTGATGGTTTGAACTTAATGTATGTCTCCCACAGTCTTAGGTATTTCCTTTTGAGGCAAGCCCAACAGACTGGCCTTTTTTATGCACACATAGGCAAGAGAGAGGATTAATTGGCACACCAGGGCATCCAGCCACTGTAATTGAACTCTAGATGGTGTGCCCCCTTGTGTACATGTGCAACCATGCATGTGTGCTTCACTGTGCATCTGGCTTACATGGGACCTGGAGAGTTGAACATGAGTCCTTAGGCTTTGCAGGCAAGCGTCTTAACCTCTAAGCCATCTCTCCATCCCAGCCTTAGGTATTTTTTAATTAACCTTCCTACTTAGTCTTCATCAGGTAGAGCTCTTCTAGAGTAGGTGTGTCACTCGGGGCAGGTCTTGAGTCCAGCCCTGAGAGGTATATAGAGACAACTTGAGCTCTGGCTGTTTGTGCTTGCTTGTGCTGGCAGTTTTCTCACTGCTGTGGATGTATGATGGAGTGAGCCAGCTTTCTCAACCATGATGAAGCTTCCCCTGGAATCTGTAGGCCTAAAATAAACCCTTTCCTTCCAAATACTGCTTGTGGTTGGGTGTTTGTCCCAACAACAAGAATGTAACTGCAAGACCACATAAAGTCAGATGCACAAAATGGCACATGCATATAGTAGCAAAGGGCCCTGGATTCTCTCTCTCTCCCTCTCTCTCTTATCTCTCTCTACAAAGAAGGAATGAAAGGAAGCAGGTGGTTGAACTTGTGACCCTGATTGTTTTCATAAACCAACTTCTTTTTGCCTCCACTAGTGTATGTTTTTAGCTTTGAGCACATTTTTGGACTTAAGAAATTAAAAGTCAGATGGTTAGGAGTATAACTCAGTGGTAGAGTGCTTGCCTAGCAGGTGAGAGGCTCTGGGTTTGATTTCTAGCACTTCAGAAATAAATAAATAGATACATAATATATACATACATACAAGTCATAAATTACAAGGAGTTTGAACTTTCACTGAACATATTGTTTCACATACAAATTTGTTCCTCCCAGTGATTCTTATGAAATTCTCCCTCTTGTGTGCTCTCTCTCTACACACACACACACACACATATATACACACATAATGTATGTATGTATGCATGCATGTATAGTTGTGAAGGCCAGTGTCTCTATATATAGTACATATATGTTCTATATATATACAATATATAATGTATTATATATTGTACATATATATGTGCATGTCTGCATAGTTAGATGAACTTCAATTTAGAGATGAAGGTACACACACACATATAGTCTCATACATCTCAATATACATTCAAGCCTGCTAATTTGTTTTCTTTTTGATGATGGTTTTTCCTTGCTTGCCTTTTTTTTTTTTTTTTTTTTGGCTGAATGATCACTTTCCTGTGATCACTTTTCCATGTGATGAGAAGCAGTTTAAGAAGCAAAACATTCTCTGTGCCTTTTGTTTGGCGGAACCTGGTAACACTGCCTCACCTGTGGATGAGAGCGAATAGATCCTCCGTTGTTCGGGGTTTGTTTGGAGACCCAAACACACCCTCTGCTTCAGCTTGAGAGTCCTCACTAAGCAGTGAAATGATGGAGTCATCACTGGGGGATGATTCTGAAAAGAAGAAGAGAAGCATCTTTAAGAGGAGTTACACAGCTTGCTACCTTGCTTCACTGACTGGAGGTCAAACAAACAGGAGCTACCTTATTACCATTTTTCAAAAGGACAAAAGAGATATCTGTCACATTTTAGGCCCTCAATAACAAAAGAGTTCTTCTCAATTATTTTAACAAGTGAACAGAAATGGGGGAGGGAAACCAACACTGAGGGCTGAACAGTATCATGGGCAATGCAGGAAACACCATGGGACCCATTTCCTTCCTGCAAAGTTATCAATGACTGACCTTTCAATGAAGCTTCATCCATATTTCCTTGGGTTTCCTCTGCTCTGCTGTTATCAGAGGCACTTTTGGGTGAAATCCCTGAAGCAATATTTTCCTGCTCAGAACATTTTTCAGGGAATTAATTTACAGTTGGTATCTCTGATTCAGAGCGGGTAGTCACAGGCACTTTGTCATGGTGGCGGCTCATAACAAGTTGATGCTTACGATGAGTGCTTATGTCTGTTGCCCTAGGTGGTGAGTTGGACTGAAATATGATTCCACCCATAGAGTCTGCTTGTGCAACTTCTTCCCAAACTCCAGAGGACACCTTCTGGACCTGCTCTAGGGCTCCATCTTGACCAGCTCCATACTGTATGATTTTCTTGCCCAAATCACTGGGACGGGCAATAGACACCCTCTGAGAGCCTTCTGTAGAAATCCCACAGTTTTGACTTGGTCTGTTTTCTGGAGTAGGTTCATTCTCCACCTGCATTTGATCTTTCATCACATTTGAATCTAGAAGACTGCTACCTGATGAGGTTATAGTTTCTGGATTGCCGTGACTCTTTCCAACCAAAGTAGGGTTCTTTTCCACATGTAGTTTATCTGGTCCTATCTCAACTGCAGAGGAGTCTAAAAAGGGCAGTATGGTGTCTTCAGCAGAGGACTGGTGAGAGACTGATTTCTTCCCTGGGTGTGACCTAATCTTGTCTGGTGACAAGGTAGCCATAGTGAGAGCATTTTCCTCTAAGTAGGGGAGGTCTGTATTGTTGCCTTCTTTTTGCTTCATTTCTTCAGACTTATTGATGGACCTAAGGTTAACAGATTGCAAGACAGTTGGTGTAATTGCAAGAGATGGTGGAGGTGGCGGTGGAGGATTTGACCTCAGCATTTCTCCTACCGTGTTTTGCTTATGAGTAAAAACATGCAATGGATGTCGGTGGTGGAATGGTTTATTCAAAACATTATGAACAGCACTTAGGTCAAGATGGGTAGGAGGTATAATTGGAAGTTCCAGATCTTTACTCAGTGATAGGGTTCCATCTTTTAAAGAAGGTTGCTGTAGTGAGGATTTCCTTTCGGGGACTTTAGGTTTTCTTTTGCTACCTCCAGGAGATAATGGACCTGAAAAGAAAGCTGTAGGGAAAGAGGATGTTGGTGTTTCAGACTGGCTTGAGTAGCCACTTGATGGAGATGCCAACCCAGCCAGTTTTTCTGGTGAAGCCAGTTTAAAATCATTGTCAACAGAAGGAAGAGATGGGGTGGTTGCCCTCAATTCTGACTGTGAAGTTTGGGATTCAGAGCTCTCTGGAGATTTGATGCATTCAATAACTGTGGTATCCATAGTAGTGCTTGAGTTAGATAAAGATCTGTAAGGATAATTTGTTTTCAAGTCATTTAGAAGCCAGAAGTCTGCATAGTGAGTTGATTCAGCACCTTCATCTTTGAATGGTGGAATGTTTGTAGTGTCCAACTGAGGTTCTTTAACCCCATGTTCATTCTGGTTCATCCAAGAAGGTTCCTGCTTGGTGGGAAGAGTGTTATTTTCCACTCAAGAAGGCGTGTTGGAGAAATTAAGAGGCAGTTTCATTTCCCTGGAACTGTGAGGCAGGTGCTGACCACTACTTATCTTTGGTTCTTTCTTCTCAGAAACCTCTGCATTTCCATCAGACTTTCTCAATGATGAACTACATTTAGGTGGGGTTGGCTTTGCCTTTGGTTTTCTGAAAGAGATGCTTGGTCTCCCTTGCCTCCGGTGATCTAAGTAGTCTTGCCAGGCACAGTCTTGGAGGCCAGGAGGAACCCCAACACCCTGGCCATTCTCTGGGCCCAAGGCTGCATAGTGACAGACATAGCTCTTGTTACCTTTGAGACCACAGTCAAAGTGCATAGAGGTATAGTATCCTTCTGTGTCCACTGAGAAGTGAGAGCTAGTATCTGCCTTGTCTGATGGAGACTTTTCCAGAAAGCTGTCATAAGTGGCCATGCTTGTAAAGCTTGGGCAGCCCAGGCTATCTGCCTTGGGGTGCTCTGGACTAAAGTCTTGGTGGCAGGATGCATCATGATGGTGGGGTAGGTAATTCCACTCACTGTCACTTGTGTTGCTGCTGTTGGGGTCATCCAACAGATCAGCAACAGTGGAGGTGAAGGAGTTTGCCCGGTGCCCTCTTACTTTATCCAGGTGGTCATTGTATTGCTCTGTCACAAAGACACTGGCGTCCTCATTAGCATGAGGAGCAGTATTTAGTGACAACTCTGAGTCACAGTGAGAAGAGCCAGTGAGGGGAGGAGGAGCTGCAGGAGGGATGGTTTCTGACGTCTGGGAGGGGCATGTAGAGCTGCTCCCACTCCAGTTACCCCTAGATGACTGGTGGTCATCTTTCTGATCCATGTGGCTGCTGAGGAGGACACCAGCTGTGGAAATGCACTGTATGGGGCTCCCAAAGGTGTTGGAATTGGAGGAGATGTCACAGCTGCCAGAGTCAGCAGCCATTCGAGATAGATGTGATCTCCCTCTCTCATTGGACTTGTGCTGTGGGCTGTGCAGATGTTGCGAACAGGCCAGGCCCAAAGCAGGCTGGTATTCCTGTGCACTCAGGCTGCTTGGAGCTTTACTGCAATCATTAGAGGTTCTTTCATGGTCACCCACGAAAGGCTCCCCCTCTTCATAGGTTGATGGTTTAGCACCAACTTTGGGCTCAGCATCTCCACCTCTATTCCCTTCCCGAGGAAGGCTCTGAGATCTTGTACGGCTGGTCACCACAGGAGTAAGTATGGTGTCACCTTTGTCTGCCAGTGCAGAAATGTTGCCGGCTGAATGAGAGAGGGAAGCTGCAATACTCTGACCCCTTTGAGCTCTGATTCTCCTTCTGGATGGGGCAGCGATCAGAATATCCTCAGTTTGGCACTCAGGGTCCTTGGTTCCAGACCTCCTGTTGACAGTGTTGGAGGGGTCTGGGTTTGTGTGCACAATCACATTCCTTTCCCTGGCCACAGGTGATTCATCAGAATCTAGGACACATGGAAAACACCATGAAACATTTATATATCAGTAGATTAACAGGCATTTTGAGAGATTTTTGTAAAATCTACGTGCTGGCTTGTTACAGCTTCTCCCTGTTTCTCTATGCATGCTCTTGTGTGTGTGTGTATGTCTATATATATATGCATATGTGCATACTGAGAAAAGATATACTTTTATATCTTTTATGAATTATATTTCTTCATAATCACACTAATTTGCCCTGGTAAGTGATATATATATTTTTAATTTTTTATTATTATTTCATTTATTTTTGGAGAGAGACAGACAGAGAGGGAGAGGGAGACAGATAGAGATGGGCGCGCCAGCAGTCTCTCAGCTGCTGTGAACGAAATCCAGATGCTTGCGCCCCCTTGTGGCCAAGTGAGGCATTGGGCCCTTGCGTCTCTTTGCATCTGGCTAAATGTGGGACCTGGAGATTGGAACCGGGTTCTTAGGCTTAGCAGGCAGGCGCCTTAACCGCTAAGCCATCTCTCCAGCCCAGTGATATATTTTTTAACTGAACCACAAACCTAGTCTCGGCCACTGTTTTTCATTTGTGTTTGTAATATCAAAATAATGAAAGAGAATTCATAGACTTTATTAGAATAATACATGAGATGCTACCATAATAGCTACCATAATAATATATATTTAGGGGCTGGAGATATGACTTAGTGGTTAAGCACTTGCTTGTGAAGCCTAAGGACCCTGGTTCAAGGCTTGATTCCCCAGTACCCACGAAAGCCAGATGCACAAGGTTGGCATATGTGTCTGGAGTTTGTTTGCAGTGGCTGGAGGCCCTGGTGTGCCCATTCTCTCTCTCTCTCTCTCTCTCTCTCTCTCTCTCTCTTTCTCTGTCTGTCTCTCAAATAAATAAATAAAAACAAACCAAAAATTTAAAAATAAATAAATAATATATATTTAAATATAGGCAAAACACATTGATCAGAAAAAATAGAAGAGTCAACCAAGGGTACTATATTTTTAGAATATTTAATATTTGAATATGCTTAAAATTTACTTTTTAAAATAATTAATTTCATGAAAGTATCTCTCTTCAAAAGAAGCTATAATGTTCCCCGAAATCCCATTTATTGAATATTGTTACTTTCTATTTACATTTCCTACCTTAATGAAACTTTAAATTAGAAAAATATCTTATATTTCACCCAGAACATTGAATGTATATGCCACAGTCTATAAGGCTAAACCTTTATAGTTAAGAATAGAGAGTTTTGCCAGGTGTGGTGGCGCATGCCTTTAATCCCAGCACTCGGGAGGCAGAGGTAGGAGGATCACCATGAGTTCAAGGCCATCCTGAAACTACATAGTTAATTCCAGGTCAGTCTGGGCCAGAGTGAGACCCTACCTCGAAAAACCAAAAAAAAAAAAAAAAAAAAAAAAGAATAGAGAGTTTTGAAAAATAATGCCACCTGACTTAACTGAATACAAGGCAAATGCCATTTCAAAACCATTACAAGTTAAAAATTTAATATTTTTTAAGGAAGCCATTTGAAGGCTGACAGTCATTTTATCTTCTCATAATCTGCATTAGACAGAAACCCATGAACATTTTTATACCACACCTATTTCTTGTTGAACTCTTCTGGGAATACCTGAGATGGTTTTCTTCTCCTCAGTTTTTGTCTCCACTGTAGTACGGATTGTGAATGAACAAGAGAGCAGCGTATACTAGCCTCTCTGTCAAAACCAACTCCTGCAACCCCAAAAATAGGTCTCATTAGCCTTTAGAAATGGCAAACAAATTTTCATTTGCTTGGAACACAGTGATATTTATTGATTGGAAGTCGGGGAAGAGTTTGGATTAAGCTTGTGAACAAATATAAGGGAGCTCTTCTTCGGCTCTTATTTAAATGATCCTGCAGTACATTAAGTTTTACTTCTAAACACAGCTCTCCACAACAGCTTGCACTGCCAAAAGCAACCAACATAAGAGGAAAGTCAGAAGACAGCAAAGAGAAAAAGGCATCATAAAAGCACTTGCACACAGAAATGGCTCCTTAAGGATTGATAACATTTAGTCATTACTATTTACTGGTCTATATCTGGTTTCTCTGAAATGGATACCTTTGCATAGTAGATCGGTAACAAAGATGTGAACCTAAATTAGTTCAGCTAATTCAATATCTTGACCCATTTCTTCATTTAAAGAGCCTTTGTTAGTTTCCCTTCCACTTTCTATGCCCAAGTTTTTTTTCCTCTCTCTCTCTCTCTCTCTCTTCTCTCTCTCACACACACACACCCCTTTTAGCTTAGTGATTTCTTCTTTTCAATCATTTTGTAAGTCTGCTCATTTTCTTCTAGTGACCAATTTGGCTGCTTTTTGGTTTAACACCAGCTGTCCCACCAACATGAAATAAACATTCAGGGGTGTCCACTCCTGCAGTTAAATGGATCTACATTCTGTACCAACTAACTTTAAAGCTGGAATTCTCACTCTTTAAAACCATTTGTCTGTTTTTGTACATATGAGGGTGCAAGTGGGATGCTTCTTAGTTTCTTTCCATAATCACATTATCAATGCTACCTGCAATCCTATCAAACTAGAATGATGTGGTGGCATGTGAGGAATTCAAACTCTGTCTGGCATAGGCATGCACCATGGATTTTTTTCTCCCATGTGAGTTTCAGCTCAGAAAGCCAGAATGATGTGCTTTGGAATTTGGTCACCTCATCATTTATCTTAACTGTTAGACATGGGGCTAGATGGCATGTTAAATCTTGGGTCAGCTGTATAACATCACAGTGCCAACAGTTTCTAGAATTTGCTTTGAAATATCTCTATCATGTGATGAATGATTACAAAATTATCAGAGAATTCATACTAATGGAATTTTCCTTTCTTGACTCCACCCAAAAACAAATCTTTCATTTGACTCTTAATGATTATGGAATACACCATATACAGACACTGTGTGCTATACAGATTCCATTAAGCATGTTCTCATTAAAACTCTTGAAATCAACATCTAATTTAGGCTTTAGTCTGAAAGTTCCTAAAATAAAGCAGAAATAAAAAGCTTCTCTTTTTCTTAATCACAACATGATGACCCATAATCACAGTACTAAACTTGAAAACAAGATTTTACTTACAATACCAGAAAAGAAACTGTATTAGTAGAGTCAGATGTTCTCAGAACTGAAAATTACCTTAAGAGGGTCCCAGAATGTTCAATTTTGACAGCTAAACTATCCTAATAGATCACATTTAGGTTAAAGAAATCAGATAAGTGTACATTTTTAGAATAATGTATTCTATAAGTCCCTGCTCACAACAAGACAATGAACTAGCACTCAGTTTTTGTTCCAGAGGGAAATAATATCTGTCCCAGATACCTGGTCATTTTGCTCCTCATTGGAGTCAAGAGAAATCTGAGTGGGATTAATAATAGTTGTGTCCAACATGCATCCAAAAGGACATGTGATCTTTAGTTACATGATACCAAGATGAGTACCAATTATAACATGGCTGGTTTTGAAATTTAATTATACACATAAGGTACAACATAACTAGTAGAAGTGTTTAAAGAAATACCAAGGGGCAGAAAATTTAGGGCTGGGGATTGAGAACAAAGTATAATGATGCATACATATGAAAATGCTATAATGAAATCCATTACTTTGGATGCTTACTTAATAATCAATTAAAAAATAAAATAAAACGTTATTTGGCTAACAACTAAGGTTATGAGATTTAACACTGGAATTTCCAATTGCTGCCCAAAAAACTTTGAAGAAAAGTCTGGCTAGCTTTAGTCTACCTAGACTAATATTTAAACTTTCAGTACACACCACAGAAGACAGTGGAAAGAAGGCAGGCTTGGTGCTTTGAAAGTAGAATTCAGACTTCATCTATGTATACATGCAGTTTTAGGCCCCAAATCCCTAAAATCAATATAAAGTGTAAATGGTCTTTTAGAAAAAGCCTACCTTCATCCTGGGAAGCATGAAACAGATTTTCTAGTTGGTCAACAGGCTCTTACTAGCAGTTTTAGAAACCTGGGGTTTGATGTTTTCTTTCTTGTGGTGCCATGCATCATTATCATGTGATCAATCACTAAACAGCTATTTGGTGATTTTTTTTCCAAAAGAACTGTCCATCATTTACATAACAAACAGTTCAGCAGAACATATGCAAATTGATGTCAAAACAGGACAAAGGCATACTCAACATCTTTTGGGTTGTAGTCTGGTGAAAAAGATGTTGTTCATTTGCACACCAATATTCTTAGTGGGTAGACCAAACAGCACAGATTTTGAATATATTTCATACGTAGAATATTCCCACCCAACTGCCCCTAAGAAAAAAACGACAAATGATACCAGTGACATTGATGGGGATAATGCAAGAAGAAATCACTTGGGCATCTTGTTTCATCTTCTCCTCTGGTGTCGGGAGAGGTAGCACTTTGCTCTAGTTGGTCTGCTTGCCCAGTGTAGAAGGAATATTGTGTATTGGGTTTTTCGGTCTCTGCCCTAACATGACATCTGCATCTTCGTCATCTGGTGGGTGTGACTGCAAACAAAGTATATTCAAGTTTAGCCATCATGACTTAGACATAGTCACACACACAGGGCTTTCATAGTTTACATTCAAAACACAAGGCACAAATAAGCTTTGAGGACAAAGAAGGCATTCCAACAAAGAGGTCAGCACAACTAATTGAAAGTTTTTGTTTCAACACTGAAACGACACAGAAAGGAAATAATTGGCAAAAGGGACATGCTTTTCAGGTGAAATGGAATTAAGAAGAAAGACAAGATGGTCAAAAATCTTCTAACTTCAAGCTGTCAAAAATTGCCTGTTTCTAATCTATGAAAGGTAGATCTACATCCTGGCTCCTTATGTCACCATAAATTCCTATCAAAATCTTGATAGCTATAGGTGACAAGGATTAAGGGAAGCAGATGAGTTAAACGTCCATAATAAGGCTCAGAATCCATGCATATAAACCTTGATCCAGGAGTCATTTCAGAATATATCACCTGAAGGACAAGCCAACCTAATTTGGGAGGCCATTAAAACCCCAGGAGTTAAAAGCCAGGCATGGTGGCGCATGCCTTTAATCCCAGCATTTGGAAGGCTGGGAGGGTTGCCATGAGTTTGAGGCCACCCTGAGACTACATAGTGAATTCCAGGTCTGCCTGGGCTACAGTGAGGCCCTACCTCAGAAAAATAAAACAAAAAACAAAACCCCAGTAGTTAATTTCATCACAGGATACTTTGGTGAACCACGTTTTAAAAAGCAGTTCCATTGATACTGGGTGCATATAGAAAAGCCAACGTGAAGAGATGTTCCCATTGCCAGCTACAGTGGAAAATAAAAATGCTGTTTCTAGAGAGAAAGATTCAATGAGGGTTCCTTTTTCAAATGTGGAATGGTAGGAGAGTCCTAGTTTATTTTCTTTCACCTTTGCAGTGCAAACCTTCTTTTCATCTGTGTAGTTAGAAGCTTTGATTTCTATATTACATTAGAAAATTCTCTATCTGAGCCTTTGGTAAATATTAATATTGTCTAACTTTGATTTCAGGATTGGGCTCCTGGCCCAGGTTATGAAAAAAGGCCCCATTCCCATTTTGACTTCAGAGTTGGGTTTCTAACCCAGATTATTAAAAGACCCATGGTTCACTACTGAACCTCGTCTTATTTCCTTAGGTGATTTGGAGGAACGTGGGTCTCGGTACAAAGCAAATATTTCTTTTCCTCTTATTCCAGTTAAGGTTTCAATCATACTGTGTCCAAAAATCAAGACTATTAAAAAATTCTCTAGTCCTTACATTTAGAAACATCCTGCCTTGTTGATTCAGGATTGCATGGATTGTCAGATGAGTCCTTCTCATATCCCCTTAAAGAGTAGACCCCAAGAGCCCCTTATTTAAAGGAACCACCAATACTTTACTTACCTTATTGGAGGTTTCTGCAAAGCCCCCAACACACCCAACAGGATATGATTCCCCCCCTTGGGAAAAATGTGTTCTCCATGAACATTTTAGTAAAATATTGCAACCTTCTTTCTTCAGCTTTTGTGCAGATTCCCAGTGAAGTGAATAGCTCAAATAAAGTTCAAGCACAAAAGACTTTGTTTCCTAGGTAACTTCCAAAAAAAAAAAAAAAGATTGGTGCATGCAAAAAGAGAAAGAGAGAGAGAGAGAGAGAGAGAGAGAGAGAGCGACCACACACCACATGAGAGCTGAGTATGGGAGAACAGAGCTAGAGAGAAACCCCAACCACCAGAGGCCTCATTTTGTAGGCGATTCCTTCCTTGACTAACAATGGGCTGGGAAAGGACTAAAGGTTGGCGACCTGACTCCAGGCTCTGACCAGCAGCCAAAAAGCACTTTTTATTTCATGGAAACAGAGACAACTGGCTGCAAGAGGATCCTGTTCTCTCTCTCTCTTTTTGATTGCAGAAACTGAATGTTTATAGTTCTGATAAATACAGGCCAAGTTGGAATTTTTTTTTCCTCCAAACTACAAAGTCCAGGAGCAGCAATAAAGCATGCCCATAATGAACAGAAATGTGAATTATAATTTGGTATGGGGGGCAGTTAGTGGGTAACAAAGCCAATGATATGGTTGTTTAAATTGTATTTTATTTAATTCAAGTTAGGAAAATACCACGCTTTCAGTTGGTTTAAAAGGACTACTGTTAGTTTGAAATAGGAGAGTTTGCAATAAAGTTAAAGGTGAGAAGAAAGAGAGAGTGTCTGAAAAGAGCAGGGTAGAACTGTGAGGGAATGTTCTCAGAACCAATACCTTTCTACTCCATGGGGCCATGTGGCAACACTCAGTGGGGAGGGGAACGGGTGCTGTTAAACTATGAACATGAAATGCAAAAAAAAAAAAAAAGAAAAGAAAAGAAAAGAAAAAATTAAAAATGTTCACACAGTATATCCTAGTTAGGCCCAACCTATGATAGTGACAAATGAATATACTGGAGGAATTCCTTCCCTCCTTCTAAATCATGATTTTTTTTGAGAGGTAACATGACTATTGGTTAAGAGCACAGATTTTAGACACAAACTTCCTTAGATCAAATCCTAAATACCTGGCTAATTTTCTACATGACCAGATACAAGTATTCAACCTCTCTAAGACAAGTTTCCTCATCTGTAGTAATACAGGAAAATAATGCTAGCTATCTTCCCAGGCTTTTTTGAGGATTAAATGAGGAAATACATGAAATTTCCTTAGAAAACTCTTGGACTTCACATGCTCCACTTCTACAGCTAGGGTTACTGTACCTTTCTTTCGGAACTGTGAAAATGTCTATGAAAATCATAATTTTCCCATCTTTTAAATCCTAACCATACTTGCGAAATGACAATTTCATATATAGATACACAGACACATACATATCCTCCTGTATACTGCTCACATTTCAAATTTGCTTCTCCTTTACATACTATGTTTAGAGACCATCGGGTCCATGAGTATGTCCCATGTGCAGTCCCACAGGCCCCCAGTTGGTCTAATGTGCTCTCATCATCTTATAATTCTTAATTTTAGAAGAAGAAACCCTGGATTCTCATTTTGTTTTGGATACTACAAATTATGATTATGTAGAGAGTCTTATATGGACAATAATTGGATAACCACTAGTCCCTTCTCAGGATATACTAAAGAGTGTACTAAAATTCTTTTGTTTCATTTGAGCTTCACTCTGTGGGACCTCCAACCTCCTGCCTGAAACTCGTGATTCTGCAAATTATAGGAATGGGCTACCACACCTGACTTGAAATTCTTTTAAAGGCAAACTATGTCAGCTTTGGATTCAGTTAGGCATCTATTACAGCAGTTACCCTATAGCCGAGCTTCAATATAACGTAAATGATCATTGGATGTTTGTATCATTTTTCATCCAGTAGACTATGAATTCTTAGAAGCCATGAGCCATGTTTAATTTTTTCCTTTTAATCATCTATGACATCAGTAGTTTCTGCCCATTGTAAGAGTTCACCAAAATATTTGGCCACTTGAATGATCCTGACCCTGTATGCTTTAGTAAGAAACCCAAACAAAATAAGAGGTAGGCTAAAGATCTCAAGGACTTCAAGGGACCTTCCGTCTTAAAGTCAACAGACAAAGCCAGAGAAGAAGCCACCAGAAACCCCTAGTTCTTTCAGAGGCTCAGTGTGGATGGATGCTGAGACTAGTTATTCTTAAGCCAATGGCAGGCATGTGCAGGAGTTGAGAGGAATGATATTCACAGTCTAATTAGTCTAAATTTTAAGTTATTTACTTATTTGTTTGTTTGAGAGAGAGAGAGAGAGAGAGAGAGAGAGCATGCGAATGGGTGCACCAGGGACTCTAGCTGCTGCAAATGAACTCCAGATGTATATGCCACCTTGTGCATTTGGCTTACATGGGTCCTGGGGAATTGAACTTGTGTCCTCTGGCTTTGCAGGCAAGTGTTTAGCCACTAAGCAATCTCTCCAGCCCTTCTTAGTAATTTTTAAGCAGAGTGAATGCTATCTCTCATGCCTGATTCAGTTTGACTAGGTCTTTTTTGTTTATTATTTATTTTTTTTGAGAGTGACAGACACATAGAGAAAGAGGCAGATAGATAGATAGATAGATAGATAGATAGATAGATAGATAGATAGATAGATAGATAGATAGATAGACAGATAGAGAATGGGCACACCAGGGCCTCCAGCCACTGCAAACGAACTCCAGATGCATGCGCCCCCTTGTGCATCTGGCTTATGTGGGTCCTGGGGAATTGAGCCTCCAACCGGGGTCCTTAGGCTTCTCAGGCAAGCGCTTAACTGCTAAGCCATCTCTCCAGGTACTGACTAGGTCTTTTTTAAGACTAAAGATTTTATAATGTCTATGGCTCCCTCATTGAATGTGACCATTCTGACGGATGTGGTGAACTGAGCTCAGACACTACTCTGGTTCTTTCCAAAGAATCAGCCACAGATAATGATATGAATTTCTCACATAAGATACTATTATAACTATGTATGTAAACTAGTGGCACAATTCCTGGAAATAGACAAAAGGAAGCCTCAAAGTAAAGTTTATGTGGAAATAGAACCTACTTCAATGAAACCAAAGGCTTTTGTGTCTCACAGAAGGATTTTAAAAAAATAGCAACTACAGGTCAAGATACATGTGAATTACATGAATATTGATAAATGAATTCTAGTAGTTCATCATAAATGTTCTAAGTCAGAGCTCCTGCTGACAGTTTCTCTACCAGTGAGGGGTGACGAGTACACTTTATATACTGTCCTCTTGAGACACCCACCCTCCACATTAAACAAGCATGAAGTAACACCTAGAAATGACTATGTCCATGACTGAGCCAAGGTCTCCTCAGGTTATAGTCCTCAGCTACTCACCTCTCTTCTATTTCAACAGTACCCCCAACCTCCAGCATGCAAGGGCTGAAACTGGGTGATCTCTAGCAGGTACAGCAGAATGGTGCTCTTTGATTCCTCTACCTAGATTAAGACATAACCACTTGGGACCCTATAGATGTATAGTATTTGTCATTTTAATGTTAAATGAGTTATGGTTTTATAATTGCCAGGAACTCCGTGGTGTTTGTATTTTAAATTATCGTCTTTCTTGGGTATTTGTCAAAGAGTTCTAATTATTTTTATTATACTTTCATATTATGAATATGTATAGAATATGTTTTCTAAATAATCTAAGAAATTCAATTGTAATAGAGTGCTAACCCAAGGCACCATTACGTAAGCCAAGAATGCCACTCTTTAATGGTTGCTGATGGATAAGAGTCTGAATAGCTCAATTTTGATCAAACTTGTATAAACTAAATTATTCCTTAATAGCTCTACTTAAATGTGCCCCATTGCTTATTCAGATAAATACTAGCAATTATTTATTCATAACTATATCACTACTATTTGATAATGCTCCTAAAATATGTGTTGCATTGTCATCGTCTCAGTGTGCCTGGTATAAACGAGCAAAAATTCCTCATAAAGAAATAACATCACCAATGATACAGAAGAGAGGACTGAGAAATCAAGATACACAACAATAGTCCCCTAATTTTCAACAAAGACATCAAAACACTCTGGACAAAAGACAGCCGAGCCAACAAACAGATGGTCATGGTAAAGCTGGCTGTCTACCTGAAGAAAATTAAATTTGATCAACATCTCTTCCCTGCACAAAGATCCATTCAAAATGGATCAAAGACCTTAACATAAAGCCAGAAATGCTGAAAGTTCTAGAGGAAACCATAGGAAATGCACTGGAAGTTACAGGGATAGGTAAGTACTTGCTGAAGAAGACTCGAATAACACAGAAAACAGTTCAAAGAATCAACAAATGGGACTACAAGAAATTAAAAAGAAAAAAAAAAAATTTTGTACAGACAAGGCACTGATCATCTGGAATACATTAAAAAAATGGTAAAAACTGGGGGCTGGAAAAATGGCTTAGTGGTTAAGGCATTTGCCTGTGAAGCCAAGGGATCCTGGTTCGATTCTCCAGGACCCATGTAAGCCAGATACACAAGGGGCACATGCATCTGGAGTTTGTTTGCAGTTGCTAGAGGCCCTGGCGTGCCCATTCTCTCTCTGTCTGTCTCTCTTCTCTCTCTCTGCTTGCAAATAAATAAATACATATTTTTTTAAAAATGGTAAAAATTGACCTGGAGAAATGACTCAGCAGTTAAGGCACTTGTCTGCAAAGCCCAAGGACCTGGGGTCAGTTCCCCAGTACCTGCATAAAGCCAGATGCACAAAGTGGCACATGCATCTGGAGTTCTTTTGCAGTGGACTTGACACACCTGTTCTCTCTCTCTTTCTCTCTCTCACTGCTTTCAAATTAAAGAGAAAACATAATTGTAGAAATTAAACACCAAAAATACCCCAAACTTACAACCAGTCAATGGTCCAATGAAATGAACAGTTCAAAAAAAAAAAAAATATTATTCTTTTACTTTTGGTTAGAGAAGCTTCTCTTTTCAGATGGTGACCACTGGGATAACTCCAAAGTCACCATAGAGCTTGGAAGAAGTGACAGTGGGGTGTTCAACACTGAGACATCACTCTTTTTTTAAATAAATATATATTTTTATTTATATTATTCTGATTTTACATTAATAGTTTTGGTTCCATTGTCCTCCTCCCTGTCCTCCCACTTTCAAAGGGACCTTCATCAATGGGGAATGTGGGTCGTGCATTGTGAGGTTAATCAAGAGTTTGGGGGGTGAGGGAGGGTAGGCCCCAGTCTCTGTGCATAATGCCCCAACTTGTGACTCTAACAATCTTTCTGCCCCCCTCTTCCACGAGTTTCCCTGAGCCACATTGGGGTCATTTTAGTTCTGTTTCAGTGATGAGGTTTTGGGAGCCTCTGTGTCTCTGGATATCTGGCTTAGCTGGAGTTGGATGTTCTCTGTGTTTATCTCCTTCAGCCTTTTTCTGGTGTCGTGATCACCATGAATGCTGAACTCTTGCCCTTCCCCTGCATTGTTCTGTGGTTTCAGCTGGGGCCCTGGTGAGGTGTGATTAGCTGCTCCTCCCTTCAGGTTTGTTGTCCACCTGAAAAAAGATAAGCAAATTCTCCAATGGAGAGAGAAGTTAGTACTAGATAGAAGGGATGACCATCTATGTTTTGGAGGGAATTTTATATGCATTGGCTCTCTTCTAGCCCACATTTGGTGGTATCTTGCTCTTGGAGACTGAGCTCATTTTTCGTACCTGGTTTTGACTTATTTCCCAGTTCCAGCAATGAGTTCCATTCCACTGAGTGGATCTGTTAGCCAAATCAAGAGCAGTTGGTTACCCACCATGGCTGTTTGCCACTACTGCACTTGTATGAGTATTACGTCAAGTTGTTTCCCGCTGTGTATCTTAGACTGAAACTTGTTTGGGCCAATTTCGGACATTTTCCCCAGTTTCTCATGTAGCACCCTCTGGTACTAGACTAGCTAACTGTCTGGGGACTGACCTTCTTCCAGATTCTGGCCAGGTCTCTCTGTGTTTGTTCTCACACACGTATGCTATCTTCGACAGTAGGGTCTTACCATTAACCTTTGGTGGGTCACCAAGAATTCTGACAGAAGTCTGTCTTTTTTTTTGGTGGGGGGGACCTTGTAGTTGTCTTGGATCAAGAGCTCATTGTGGAGTTTAACCCCGTGCTGGCACTGGGAGTTTTAAGTCTGCACCTAGAAAGGTGAGGGAAGAAAAAGATAGATAATATTATAGAGGAAGTGAGTATAGAGAGGAGAGGTAGGAAGAGACAGTGAGAGGGAGAGAGAGAGAGAGAAGCAGGACAAGAATAGGGTTAGCCTTCATGATGTTCTCTCCAGATTCCTGTGGTTTGGGTATTCCCTCTGCGGGCCTGCTGAAGGATCAATGTTTTAGCCTGTTGTTCAGAGTAAAGTGTTTTATAGCATCTTTTCCTTTTGGGTCCTAATTGTATCCCTGCCCCTTGTCCTTCCCACCCCCCCCCTGCTCGTTCCCTCCCACCCTTACCTTCCCCCCATCCCACACTCCCTCTTGTCTAGTCCTCAGAGTGTTTGTTAGGTTTGGCTCATGTCACGTAGATTCAGGTTAGGAGCGACAGATAAACGAGACCATGTGATGATTATCTTTTTGTTCTTGGGTGAGCTCACTGAGGATGATCTGTTCCATGTTTGACCATTTTTTTCAAATTTCCTTATTTCATCTTTCCTTATTGCTACATAGAATTCCATAGTGAAGATATACCACATCTTTGTTATCCATTCATCTAGTGATGGACACCTGGGTTGATTCCAGCTTTGTGCTATTATGAATTGAGCAGCTATAAACATGGTTGAGCAAATGTCTCTGGTCTGAGGTTTGGAGCCTTTAGAGTAAATGCCCAATAAGGGAATAACTGGATCCATTGGTAGGTCTATGGTCATCCTTTTCAGGAGTCTCCATATAGCTGTCCATAATGGTTGAACCATTTTACATTCCCAACAGCAGTGAAAACTTGTTCCTATTTCTCCACAACCTCGCCAGCATTTGTTTTCATTGTTTTTTGTTTTTTTTAAATGTTAGCCATCCTTACTGTGGTAAGGTGGAATCTCATTGTTGTTTTACTTTGCATTTCCCTGATGATTAGGGATGTTGAACATTTTCTTAAATGTGCGTTTGCTATTTGTATTTCTTCCTCTGAGAACTGCCTGTGCAGTTCTCTGCCCCAATTTGTGAGTGGGTTGTTTGGTGGTTTATTGTTTAGGTTTTGGAGTTCTTTGTAGATTCTAGAAATCAGGCCTCTGTCAGTTGTATAGCTGGTGAAAATATTCTCCCATTCTGTGTGTAATCTGCTGGCTTTGGTTATAGTATGTTTGTCAGTGAAAAAGCTGTTCAGCTTCATGAGATCCCAATGGTTAAGTGATTGTTTAATTTCCTGAGCTGCTGCGGTTTTGTTCAGGAAATCTTTTCCCACTCCTATGTCACGGAAAGTTCCTCCTATTTTTTCTTCCAGTAGATGCAGTGTTTCTGGTTTTATATTAAGGTCTTTGATCCATTTGGACTTAATTTTTGTGCATGGAGAGATGTGTAGGTCGAGTTTCATTTTCCTACATATGGTTGTCCAGTTTGTCCAGCACCATTTGTTGAAGATGCTGTCTTTTCTCCATTCTGCGTTGGAAGGGCCTTTGTCAAATATCAAGTAGCTGTAGTTATTTGACCCGAAATCTGGGTCTTCAATTCTGTTCCATTGGTCTATATTCCTGTTTTTATGCCAGTACCATGTTGTTTTTATTACAATGGCTTTGTAGTATAGCTTTAGATCAGATATGGTGATACCTCCAGAGGTATTTCTTTTGCTGAGGATGAGCTTGAATATCCGAGGCCTTCTGCCTTTCCATATAAATTTTGAGATAGTCTTTTCTATCTCATTGGAGAAGGAAGTGGGGATTTTTATCGGCATTGCATTGAATCTATAGAGTGCTTTTGGTAAAATTGCCATTTTCACAATGTTAATTCTACCAATCCAGGAGCATGGGAGGTCTTTCCATTTTTGTAGGACCTCCTCAATTTCTTTTTTGAGAGTTTTTATGTTTTCATTGTATAGATCTTTCACTTCCTTAGTCAATGTTATTCCAAGGTATTTTATTTTCTTTGTTGCAATTGAAAATGGGACGATGTTATTTCTTTTTCTGTCTCTTTGTCCTTTGCATACAGAAAGGCTATTGATTTCTGTGCATTGATTTTATATCCTGCTACTTTGCTGAAGGCACTAATCACCATTAAGAGTTTTGAGATGGAAGTTCTTGGGTCACTTATGTATAGAATCATGTCATCCATAAAAGGGCTAACTTAACTTCTTCCTTTCCAATTTGTATCCCTTTGATTTCTTTCTTCTGTCTTATTGCTTGAAGTAATACTTCTAGCACTATGTTGAAGAGCAGAGGTGCGAGTAGACACCCCTGTCTTGTTCCTGACCTCAATGGGAATTCCTCCAGTCTCTCCCCATTTAGAATTACTTGGGCTTTAGGTGCTTTATATATAGCCTTTATTATGTTGAGAAATAGGCAGTCTATGCCTATTCTCTCCAGGGTTTTGATAATAAAGTGATGTTGTATTTTGTCAAAGGCCTTCTCTGCATATATCGAAATGATCATGTGGATTTTGTGTTTTAGCTTGTTTATGTGGTGTATTACATTGATAGATTTCTGTATGTTGAACCATCCCTGCGTTCCAGGGATGAAGCCTACTTGATCAAGGTGGATAATGCTTTTGATGTACTGTTGAATTCTGGTTTGCAAGAATTTTGCTCAGGATCTTTGCATCTATGTTCATCAGAGAAATGGGCCTATAATTTTCCTTTCTTGTGGCATCTCTGCCTGGCTTTGGAATTAGGGTGATACCAGCTTCATAAAAGGAGTTGGGGATCTCTCCTGTTCTCCAATTGTGTGGCACAGTTTGAGAAGAATTGGTTTCAGTTCTTCCATGAAGGTTTGGTAGAATTCCGCTGAGAAACCGTCTGGTCCTGCACTCTTCTTTTTGGGGAGGTGTTTGATTACCTCTTCTATCTTGAAGGGTGTGATGGGTCTGTTTAGGAAATCAATCTGTTCTGGGCTTATCTTTGGTAGATGGTATGTGTCAAGGAATTCATCCATTTCTTCCATATTCTCCTGTTTTATGGAGTAGAGGTTTCTGAAGTAAGTCCTAATAACTCTTCCTATTTCACTTGTGTCTGTTGTGATCTCTCCTTTTTTTTCTCTTTTTTTAAAGTTTATATTATTCTTTTTTTTTGAAGGAATATATTTTACTAGAATTAAATAATCAACATTAATACATAGTGATTAATAATAAAACATTCCTAAAATTATATTACAAAGTGATGTTTGGGGAAGGCATTAATGGAAGTATATTGCTCTGTTTTCTTGGGAATAATGGGCACTATTTTTTTAAATATATATTTTTTATTTATATTATTCTGATTTTACATTCATAATATTGGTTCCATTGTCTTCCTCCCCGTCCTCCCACTTTCAAAGGGACCCTCATCAATGAGGAATGTGGGTCATGCATTGTGATTTTCCAGGTGGACAACGAACCTGAAGGGAGGATCAGCTAACCACACCTCACCAGCTAAAACCATAGAACAACGCAGGGGAAGGGCAATAATACAGCGTTCAAGGCGATCACAATACCAGAAAAAGGCTGAAGGAGATAAACACAGAGAACATCCAACTCCAACTAAGCCAGATATCCAGAGACACAGAGGCTCCAAAAACCTCATCAAGGAAGCAGAACTAAAATGACTCCAATGTGGCTCAGGGAAACTCGTGGAAGAGGGGGCGGAAAGATTGTTACAGTCACAAGTTGGGACATTATGCACAGAGACTGGGGCCGATCCACCAGAACTCATGAGTGAAATTTATATTATTCTGATTTTACATTCATAGTATGGGTTCCATTGTCCTCCCTGTCCTCCCACTTTCAATGGGACCCTCATCAATGGGGAATGTGGGTCGTGCATTGTGAGGTTAGTCAAGAGTTTGGGGGTGTAGGCACCAGTCTCTGTGCATAATGCCCCAACTTGTGACTCTAACAATCTTTCCGCCCCCCTCTTCCATGAGTTTCCCTGAGCCACATTGGGGTCATTTTAGTTCTGTTTCAGTGATGAGGTTTTGGGAGCCTCTGTGTCTCTGGATATCTGGCTTAGTTGGAGTTGGATGTTCTCTGTGTTTATCTCCTTCAGCCTTTTTCTGGTGGTGTGATCGCCATGAACGCTGAACTCTTGCCCTTCCCCTGCGTTGTTCTATGGTTTCAGCTGGGGCCCTGGTGAGGTGTGGTTAGCTGATCCTCCCTTCAGGTTTGTTGTCCACCTGAAAAAAGATAAGCAAATTCTCCAACGGAGAGAAAAGTTAGTACTAGGTAGAAGGGATGACCATCTATGTTTTGGAGGGAATTTTATATGCATTGGCTCTTGTGATTGGGTCAGCTCAGTGAGAATGACCTATTCCATGTCTGACCATTTTTCTTTGAATTTCATTGTGTCCATTTTCCTTAATGCTGTGTAGAAGTCCATAGTGTAGATATACCACATCCTTGTTATCCATTCATCTAATGATGGACATCTGGGATGATTCAATTATGAACTGAGCAACTATAAACATGGTTGAGCAAATCTCTGATCTGAGGTTTGGAACTTTTAGGGTGAATGCCCTGTAAGGGGATAACTGGATCTATTGGTAGGTCTAATAGTCATCCTTTTTCAGGAGTCTTCATATTGCTTTCCATAGTGGTTGTACAATTTTACAATCCCCCCAAAAGTGAAAGAAAGTTCCTATTTCTCCACAGCCTCTCCAGCATTTGCTATCATTAGTTTCTTTAATGTTAGCTATCCTTACTGGGGTAAGGTGGAATCTCATAGTTGTTTTAATTTGCATTTCCCTGATGATTAGGGATGTTGAGCATTTTCTTAAGAGTGTGTTTTCCATTTGTATTTCTTCCTCTGAGAACTCCTTGTGCAGTTCTCTGTCCCATTTTGTGAGTGCGTTGTTTGACTTTTTATTGTTTAGGTTTTGGAGTTCTTTGTAAATTCTAGACATTAGTCCTCTGTCAGTTGTATAGCTAGCAAAAATTTTCTCCCATTCTGTGGGTAATCTCTTTGCTCTGGTTCTTGTATATTTGTCTGTGGCAAAACTTTTCAGCTTCATGAAATTCCACTGGTTGAGTGATTGTTTAATTTCCTAAGCTCCTGAGGTTTTGTTCAGAAAGTCTTTTCCCACTCCTATATCATGGGTTTTTATTGAATGTGTATATTTTTCAGTTGAATTTTAGAATTTGCCAGTAAATTGCTCCATCCAGGCCACTAGAATACTTGAAGAGCAGGCAAACAACACCTAGGATTACATCTGTGGTTGGATTGGAGTACAAGAGCTACACTTGGCACCTTAAACTCCTACCCTGAAGGTATATAAAGTTGTTTTTCCAAGTCTAAGAGCACTGCAGATATTTAGAAAACCCAAGCACCAAATCAACTCAGGATGCAAAAATTGCTACATTATAATACAAGAAACACAAAGACTCAAGACAATACAATCCCATCAAAAATTATAAATCTATCAGAAATAGCCCCAATGAGACTGTTTTAGATGAAATGCCTGACAAATATTTTTAAAAAATGATTTGGGGGTGGGCAGTTATGAGGGTAAGGATTGTACTAACATGTGCTGAAACATACAGAGTCCATAACTAATAAAAAATGACTTTGTCCATACTCAAAGAAATTAAAAAATAAATCAAAGGAATTAAAGAAGAAAACAAATTCCTAAAGGAATCCCAAGAGAACACAGAAAACCGGCATAATGAAATAAGGAGGTCATTGCAAGACTTGAGTAAGTAAATAGAAATACTGAAAAAAAAAAAAAAAAAAGGCAGAAATACTAGCACTGAAAAACACAGTCAGTCAAATTAAAAAAAAAATGTTATGGAAAGTCTCACCAGTAGAATGGATGAAGGAGAGAACAGAATATCTAAACTAGAACACCAGGTAGCAGATCTAATACAATCCAACAAAGAGAAAGATGCTAATAGGAAGGCATGAATGTGAATTTCAAGATATTTGGGATACTATGAAAAGATCAAACCATAAGAAATCAGGGTATAGTGGAAGGAACAGAATTTTACTCCAAAGGCATAGTAAGTATTTTCAAAAAAATCATAGAAGAATATTTTTGACAAATTGGGAAAGAAATGTCAATGCAGATACAGGAAGCTTTCAGAATGCCAAACAGACAAAAACCAGTAAAACCTCTCCTCTCCATGTTATAATTAAATGACTAAACATACAAACCAAAGACAATATATTGAAAGCTGTTAGAAAAAGCAAGTCACTTATAAAGGCAAGCCCATCAAAATAACAGCAGATTACGCAACACAAAATTTAAAAGCTAGAAGGGCTTGGAAGGATGTTTTCCAAGTTCTGAAAGATTACAACTGTCAACCAAGATTACTTTATCCTGAAAAAGTATCTATAAGAATTGATGGAGAAACAAGGACATTCTACAACAAAAACAGGCTAAGGGAATTTTTGACAATTAAGCCAGCTCTACAAAAAATACTTGAAGTAACCCTTTATGCTAAAGAGAAAGCAAAGCACACACATGAGGAAACAGGAAAAAGCAAACCATACTCAAGTAACAGTTAAAACAAGAGAGTAAAGGGAAGGAGGAAGCACTACAAAACAAGAAGAATGGCAATAATAAACACACACCTTTCAATAATAATTCTTAATATCAATGGCCTCAATGCCCCAACCAAAAGACACAAGTTTGCAGACTGGATTTGAAGGAAGGGTCCTGCTGTTTGTTGCCTCCAAGAAATGCATCTTTCAGTAAAAGATAGATACTGTCTTAGGGAAAAAGGATGGAAAACGGTATGATGACATTAAAATAAAAGAAAGCTAATGGAGAGTGGGAAGGGATATGATGGAGAATGGATCTGTGATGGGAAAAGTGGGGAAGGGGAGGGAATTATTATGGTTGATTGATTGTCTGTAATTATGGAAGTTGTCAATAAAAATAGTTAAATAAACAAAAAAATCTTCATTTAGTCTTAATTCTCATTTAAATATCTGACTTGCAGCTCCATTATCAAATAACTTGGACAATTTGTGTACTTTTTCAATTGATCTATCTTCTGAGTGTTTGTTTTTATATACTTTATTTGCTTGAAAGAGAGAAAAACAGTATGAAAAAAAGAGAGAGAGATTAGGCTTGCCAGGGCCTCTATTCACTGCAAATGAACTCTAGATGTATGTGCCACCATCTGCATCTGGCTTATGTAGATCCTGGCTAATTGACCCTGGGTCCTTAGGCTTCCCTGCAAAGTGCTTTAACTGCTAAGCCATATCTCTACCTAACTTCTGAGTTTTTAACAGTGTATTTCCAGAATGTATTTTTTATTTATTTTAATTTTACATTCATGTTGGTTCTTCTGGTAGCCTCCTCCCTGACCTCTCCCCTCAGAAGAGACCCTCCTCATTGGGGAATGTGGGTCATGTATTATGGGGGTAGCCAACACTGGGGGAGAGGCAAAGTCTCTGTGTATAGAGAGCCAACTCTTGGCTCTAACACTCTTTCCACCCCCTCTTCTGCACAGAATTCATTTTTTTTCTTTTTTTAAAATTTATATTATTCTGCTTTTACATTCATTGTATTGGTTCCATTGTCCTCCTCCCTGTTCTCCTACTTTCAAAGGGACCCTCATCAATGGGGAATGTGGGTCATGCACTGTGAGGTTAGTCAAGAGTTCTGGGGTGTAGGCCCCAGTCTCTGTGCATAATGCCCCAACTTGTGACTCTAACAATCTTTCCACCCCCTCTTCCATGAGTTTCCCTGAGCCACATTGGGGTGATTTTAGTTTTGTTTCAGTGATGAAGTTTTGGGAGCCTCTGTGTCTCTGGATATCTGGCTTAGCTGGAGTTGGATGTTCTCTGTGTTTATCTCCTTCAGCCTTTTTCTGGTGTCATGATCGCCATGAACGCTGGACTCTTGCCCTTCCCCTGTGTTGTTCTATGGTTTCAGCTGGGGCCCTGGTGAGGTGTGGTTAGCTGATCCTCCCTTCAGGTTCGTTGTCCACCTGAAAAAAGATAAGCAAATACTCCAACAGAGGGAAAAGTTAGTACTAGGTAGAAGGGATGACCATCTATGTTTTGGAGGGAATTTTATATGCGTTGGCTCTCTTCTAGCCCACATTTGGTGGTATCTTGCTCTTGGAGACTGAGCTTATTTTTTGTACCTGGTTTTGACTTATTTCCCAGTTCCAGCAATGAGTTGCATTCCACTGATTGGATCTGTTAGCCAAATCAAGAGCAGTTGGTTACCCACCATGGCTGTTTGCCACTACTGCACTTGTATGAGCATTAAGTCAAGTTGTTTCCTGCTGGGTGTCTTAGACTGCAAGTTGTTTGGACCAATGTCAGACATTTTCCCCTAGTTGCTTGTGTAGCACCCTCTGGTACTAGACTAGCTAACTGTCTGGGGACTGACCCTCTTCCAGGTTCTGGCCAGGTCTCTCTGTGTTTGGTCTCACACACATATGCTGTCTTCGACAGTAGGGTCTTACCATTAACCTTTGGTGGGTCACCAAGAACTCTGACAGAAGTCTGTCTTTTTCTTGGGGGGGGGGTAACCTTGTAGATGTCTCAGAGCAAGAGTTCATTGTGGAGTTTAACCCTGTGCTGGCACTGGGAGTTTCAAGTCTGCACCTAGAAAGGTGAGGGAAGAAAAATATAATATTTTAGAGGAAGTGAGTATAGAGAGGAGAGGTAGGAAGAGAGAGTGAGAGGGAGAGAGAGAGAGAGAGAGAGAGAAGCAGGACAAGATTAGGGTTAGCCTTCATGATGCTCTCTCCAGATTCCTGTGATTTGGGTGTTCCCTCTGCAGGCCTGCTGAAGGATCAATGTTTTAGCCTGTTGTTCAGAGTAAATGTTTTTATAGCATCTTTTCCTTTTGGGTCCCAATTGTATCCCCGCCCTTGTCCTTCCCCCCACCCTCTCGTTCCCTCCCACCCTTACCTTCCCCCCATCCCACCCCCCCTTGTCTGGTCCTCAGAGTGTTTGTTAGGTTTGGCTGCATGTCACGTAGATTCAGGTTAGGAGAGACAGATAAACGAGACCATGCGACGATTATCATTTGTTCTTGAGTGAGCTCACTGAGGATGATCTGTTCCATGTTTGACCATTTTTTTCAAATCTCCTTATTTCATCTTTCCTTACTGCTAAATAAAATTCCATAGTGTAGATATACCACATCTTTGTTATCCATTCATTTAGTGAAGGACACCTGGGTTGATTCCGGCTTTGTGCTATTATGAATTGAGCAGCTATAAACATGGTTGAGCAAATGTCTCTGGTCTGAGGTTTGGAGCCTTTAGGGTAAATGCCCATAGCTGTCAATAATGGTTGAACCATTTTACATTCCCACCAGCAGTGAAAACTTGTTCCTATTTCTCCACAGCCTCGCCAGCATTTGTTTTCATTGTTTTTTTTTTTTTTTTTTTTTAATGTTAGCCATCCTTACTGGGGTAAGGTGGAATCTCATTGTTGTTTTAATTTGCATTTCCCTGATGATAAGGGATGTTGAACATTTTCTTAAATGTGCATTTGCTATTTGTATTTCTTCCTCTGAGAACTCCCTGTGCAGTTCTCTGCCCCACTTTGTGAGTGGGTTGTTTGGTGGTTTATTGTTTAGGTTTTGGAGTTCTTTGTAGATTCTAGAAATTAGGCCTCTGTCAGATGTATAGCTGGTGAAAATATTCTCCCATTCTGTGGGTAATCTGCTGGCTTTGGTTATAGTATGTTTGTCAGTGAAAAAGCTGTTCAGCTTTATGCCAGTACCATGTTGTTTTTATTACAATGGCTTTGTAGTATAGCTTTAGATCAGATATGGTGATACCTCCAGAGGTATTTCTTTTGCTGAGGATGAGCTTGAATATCCGAGGCCTTCTGCCTTTCCATATAAATTTTGAGATAGTCTTTTCTATCTCATTGGAGAAGGAAGTGGGGATTTTTATCGGCATTGCATTGAATCTATAGAGTGCTTTTGGTAAAATTGCCATTTTCACAATGTTAATTCTACCAATCCAGGAGCATGGGAGGTCTTTCCATTTTTGTAGGACCTCCTCAATTTCTTTTTTGAGAGTTTTTATGTTTTCATTGTATAGATCTTTCACTTCCTTAGTCAATGTTATTCCAAGGTATTTTATTTTCTTTGTTGCAATTGAAAATGGGACGATGTTATTTCTTTTTCTGTCTCTTTGTCCTTTGCATACAGAAAGGCTATTGATTTCTGTGCATTGATTTTATATCCTGCTACTTTGCTGAAGGCACTAATTACCATTAAGAGTTTTGAGATGGAAGTTCTTGGGTCACTTATGTATAGAATCATGTCATCCGCAAATAGGGCTAACTTAACTTCTTCCTTTCCAATTTGTATCCCTTTGATTTCTTTCTTCTGTCTTATTGCTTGAACTAATACTTCTAGCACTATGTTGAAGAGCAGAGGTGAGAGTAGACACCCCTGTCTTGTTCCTGACCTCAATGGGAATTCCTCCAGTCTCTCCCCATTTAGAATTACTTGGGCTTTAGGTGCTTTATATATAGCCTTTATTATGTTGAGAAATAGGCAGTCTATGCCTATTCTCTCCAGGGTTTTGATAATAAAGTGATGTTGTATTTTGTCAAAGGCCTTCTCTGCATATATCGAAATGATCATGTGGATTTTGTGTTTTAGCTTGTTTATGTGGTGTATTACATTGATAGATTTCTGTATGTTGAACCATCCCTGCGTTCCAGGGATGAAGCCTACTTGATCAAGGTGGATAATGCTTTTGATGTACTGTTGAATTCGGTTTGCAAGAATTTTGCTCAGGATCTTTGCATCTATGTTCATCAGAGAAATGGGCCTATAATTTTCCTTTCTTGTGGCATCTCTGCCTGGCTTTGGAATTAGGGTGATACCAGCTTCATAAAAGGAGTTGGGGATCTCTCCCTGTTCTCCAATTGTGTGGCACAGTTTGAGAAGAATTGGTTTCAGTTCTTCCATGAAGGTTTGGTAGAATTCCGCTGAGAAACCGTCTGGTCCTGCACTCTTCTTTTTGGGGAGGTGTTTGATTACCTCTTCTATCTTGAAGGGTGTGATGGGTCTGTTTAGGAAATCAATCTGTTCTGGGCTTATCTTTGGTAGATGGTATGTGTCAAGGAATTCATCCATTTCTTCCATATTCTCCTGTTTTATGGAGTAGAGGTTTCTGAAGTAAGTCCTAATAACTCTTCCTATTTCACTTGTGTCTGTTGTGATCTCTCCTTTTTTTTCTCCTTTTTTAAAGTTTATATTATTCTTTTTTTTTGAAGGAATATATTTTACTAGAATTAAATAATCAACATTAATACATAGTGATTAATAATAAAACATTCCTAAAATTATATTACAAAGTGATGTTTGGGGAAGGCATTAATGGAAGTATATTGCTCTGTTTTCTTGGGAATAATGGGCACTATTTTTTTAAATATATATTTTTTATTTATATTATTCTGATTTTACATTCATAATATTGGTTCCATTGTCTTCCTCCCCGTCCTCCCACTTTCAAAGGGACCCTCATCAATGAGGAATGTGGGTCATGCATTGTGATTTTCCAGGTGGACAACGAACCTGAAGGGAGGATCAGCTAACCACACCTCACCAGCTAAAACCATAGAACAACGCAGGGGAAGGGCAATAATACAGCGTTCAAGGCGATCACAATACCAGAAAAAGGCTGAAGGAGATAAACACAGAGAACATCCAACTCCAACTAAGCCAGATATCCAGAGACACAGAGGCTCCAAAAACCTCATCAAGGAAGCAGAACTAAAATGACTCCAATGTGGCTCAGGGAAACTCGTGGAAGAGGGGGCGGAAAGATTGTTACAGTCACAAGTTGGGACATTATGCACAGAGACTGGGGCCGATCCACCAGAACTCATGAGTGAAATTTATATTATTCTGATTTTACATTCATAGTATGGGTTCCATTGTCCTCCCTGTCCTCCCACTTTCAATGGGACCCTCATCAATGGGGAATGTGGGTCGTGCATTGTGAGGTTAGTCAAGAGTTCTGGGGTGTAGGCACCAGTCTCTGTGCATAATGCCCCAACTTGTGACTCTAACAATCTTTCTGCCCCCCTCTTCCACGAGTTTCCCTGAGCCACATTGGGGTCATTTTAGTTCTGTTTCAGTGATGAGGTTTTGGGAGCCTCTGTGTCTCTGGATATCTGGCTTAGTTGGAGTTGGATGTTCTCTGTGTTTATCTCCTTCAGCCTTTTTCTGGTGTCGTGATCGCCATGAACGCTGAACTCTTGCCCTTCCCCTGCGTTGTTCTATGGTTTCAGCTGGGGCCCTGGTGAGGTGTGGTTAGCTGATCCTCCCTTCAGGTTTGTTGTCCACCTGAAAAAAGATAAGCAAATTCTCTAACGGAGAGAAAAGTTAGTACTAGGTAGAAGGGATGACCATCTATGTTTTGGAGGGAATTTTATATGCATTGGCTCTCTTCTAGCCCACATTTGGTGGTATCTTGCTCTTGGAGACTGAGCTTATTTTTTGTACCTGGTTTTGACTTATTTCCCAGTTCCAGCAATGAGTTGCATTCCACTGAGTGGATCTGTTAGCCAAATCAAGAGCAGTTGGTTACCCACCATGGCTGTTTGCCACTACTGCACTTGTATGAGCATTACATCAAGTTGTTTCCTGCTGTGTATCTTAGACTTAAAGTTGTTTGGACCAATGTCGGACATTTTCCCCAGTTTCTCTTGTAGCACCCTCTGGTACTAGACTAGCTAACTGTCTGGGGACTGACCTTCTTCCAGATTCTGGCCAGGTCTCTCTGTGTTTGGTCTCACACACGTATGCTATCTTCGACAGTAGGGTCTTACCATTAACCTTTGGTGGGTCACCAAGAACTCTGACAGAAGTCTGATCTCTCCTTTTTCATTTCTAATTTTGTTCATTTGAAGTGTTTCTTTTTTCCGCTTGATCAAATTGGCCAGGGGTGTATCAATCTTGTTAATTTTTTCAAAGAACCAGCTCTTTGTTTCATTAATTTTCTTAATTGTCCTCTTAGTTTCCAATTCATTAATTTCTGCTCTGATCTTAATTATTTCTTTCTGTCTGGAGCTTTTTGGGTTGGCTTCTTCTAGCTTTTCCAATGCCTTTAGATTGATGGTTAGGTTATTGATTTGGGATCTCTCTGTTTTTGTTATGAAGGCATTTAGTGCTATGATTTTCCCCTAAGGACTGCCTTCATTGTGTCCCATAAGTTTTGGTATGATGTGTTCTCATTGTCATTGAATTCTAGAAATTTTGCAGTTTCATTCTTTATTTCATCCACAACCCATTTATTGTTTAAAAGTGTCTTGTTCAATTTCCTGGAGGCAGAGGGATTCCTGGTATACTTTTTGTTGTTGATTTCTAGCATTACCGCATTGTGGTCTGATATCATGAAGGAAATTACATCAATTTTCTTGAAAATATGGAGGCAGGCTTTGTGACCCAGTACATGATCTATTTTAGAGAAGGTTCCATGGGCTGGTGAGAAGAATGTGTAATCTGTAGATTTTGGGTGGAATGTTCTGTATATGTCTGTTAGGTCTAGTTATTCTATGGTGTTGTTGAGCTCTCTTACTTCCCTATTAATTTTCTGTTTGGATGATCTATCCATTGTTGATAATGGAGTATTAAAGTCCCCGACTATGATGGTATTGGTGTTTATTTCTGTTTTGTTGCCAAGTAGATTTTGCTTTATGAATTGTGGTGCACCTGTGTTTGGTGCATAAATATTGACGACTGTGATATCCTCTTGTTGGATTGTTCCCTTGATAAGTAAGAAGTAGCTTTCATTGTCTTTTTTAGTTACTTTTGGCTTGAAGTCTATTTTATCAGATATAAGTATAGCTACACCTGCTTTTTTCTTGTTTGTGTTTTCTTAGAAAATCATTTGCCACCCTTTCACCCTGAGGAGATGTCTGTCTTTAGTGGTGAGGTGGGTTTCTTGAAGAAAGCAGATTGAGGGGTCCAATTTTCTGATCCACCCTGTTAGCTTATGTCTTTTAATGGATGAATTAAGGCCATTAATATTCAGAGATATAATTTTGAGGTTTGATTTAATTCTTGCCATATTGTGGTGGGTTGTGGTCTTTGTGGTTTCTTTTTTTTTTTTCGGTTAATGTGGACTAATTCGTGAGGGCTCTTCAGATTGGTTATTTGTTTCTTCTGTGTGGAGAATTCCCTGAAGTACTTTCTGTAGGTTTGGCTTTGTGTTCATATACTTGTAAAGATGAGTTTTATCATGGAAGGTTTTTCTTTCACCATCTATTATGAGAGATACTTTTGCTGGGTAGAGTGGTTGGGGCTGGAAACCATGGGTTCTTAGAGTTTGCAGTGTTCCATTCCAGGCCCTTCTGGCCTTTAGGGTTTCCATTGAGAAGTCTGAGGTAATTCTGATGGGTTTCCCTTTATATGTAATGTGTTGTTTTTCCCTGGGTGCTTTTAGGATTTTCTCTTTGTGTTTGATGTTTAGAGTCTTAAAGATAATGTGTCTTGGAGAATTTCTCCTTTGATCCCGTCTGTTTGGAGTTCTACTAGCTTCTTGTAATTGGATGGGGTTTTCTTTTGAGAGAGCGGGAAAGTTTTCTTCAATTATTTTGTTGAATAGGCTTTCGATTCCTTTGGTCTGTGTTTCTTCCCCCTCTGGTATACCCATGATCCTGATGTTTGGGCGCTTAAGGGTGTCCCACATTTCCTTCATGTTCTGTTCACAGAAGTTTTGAACTTGTTGAAAATTTTGGACTCACGAACTGTTTCTTCTGTTCTGTCTTCCAGTTCTGAGTTTCTATCTTCCACCTGACTTACTCTGTTCTTAAGGGCTTCTATGGAGTTTTGGGCCTGTGGTAGTTTGAATATATGTCCCCCAATATATTCAGTGTTTTACTAGTTATAGTTTGCATCTGAAATCACGTTGCTAGAGGCAATGTCACTGGGGGCCGGTCTTAAGGTGTTAATGGTGTGGGTTTGAGATTCCATTGTAAAGATATGCAAATGTGCCTAGCAGGAGTTCCTGAAGTGTGCTGTGTGACCTTTTGGCAGTAGTTTTGCTCTGTGTGCTGTGGTGGTTGGTTGGCTTTGCTCTCTCTCTTGCCTGGTCTTGTGAGAGCAGGCCGCTTCTCCTGCCATTATGGAACTTCCCCTGGATCTGTAAGTTTCAATAAATAATATCCCTTCCTCCATAACTGTGCCTGGTCTGGAAGTTCACCTCAGTGAACCTGAAGCTGTCTGCTACAGGGCCTGTTCAATTTGGTTCATGTTTTCTACTTTTTTTATGTATAGTTTCCATCCCTCTGTCTAACTCCCTTTTTGTGTCATTTTCTGATTTTCTTAATGCTTCTTGGAGTTCATCCCTGCATTTCTTTATGTCTTCATTGAACTTAGCCAGCTGGTTATTGAGGACCTCTTTTTTTTTTCATTCTCCTTCAGTTCATTTAACTGTCTTTGGAGCCCTTCCTGGTTCTTTTCTATTAGGTCCAATCTAGCAAGGATAACATTCATACAATTGTTGGCTCTTTGTTGAGTTTCTGTGAGTTGTGCTCTTTGCTTGGCCAGGGTTGCATAGCTAGTCACTTCATTTTGGAGTTCTGATTCTATTGTCTCTTCTATGCTTTCATTTGAAACATCAATTATAGGACTGGATAGTCTAGGTGGATTTACTTGTGTCTGGTTTTTCATTCTATTCCTTTTTCTCTGTAGTTTGCCCATTGCAATGATTCAGGTACCTTGTGTATGGAATGTTAACCTGCTGTCCTGGGGTGGGGTGGGGTGCAGTGGTGATTGTCAGGGCAGTGGTCCGTGGAGTTCTGGTAGGCTGGGGTGGGGGCCACGGGCCTACTGGCCTGTGTTCTTTGTGCAGGTGGGAGGGATGGGGGACCACAATCACCCTAGTTGGGCTGAGGCAGGGTAGGGCAGGAGCCCTGGCCTACCTCCCTGGATCCCTGATCTGCCCTGGGAGGGGGGAGTGATGGTAAGTGTCTGCTGATAGGGCTCAGGAAGTCTAGGGGGGCACCTGGCCAGTGATGGGGATGTGGCCAGTGAGGGAGGGGTCTGAGCGGCTAATGGTGGGCTTCCGCCAGTCGATGGGACTGGCAGGGTGCCCCACAGTCCCGGATCAGGCCAGGCCAGGTGCTAGCAGCTAATGGCAGACTTCCACTGTTCACTTGGACCGGCAGGGTCTGCGGCGGTCCCAGGTCAGGTCGCACCTGGTGCTAACGGATAATGGCCCCAATCGGGCCGCGTCAGGAGCTAGCAGCTAATGGTGGACTTCCGCTGGTCACTCGGACCGGCAGGGTCTGTGGCGGTCCCGGATCAGGTAGCGCCAGGCACTAGCGGCTAATGGCCATTAATTTGGGTCACCCCAGCACCAAGGACCTAACCTGTGGTGGCCCCTATCCTAGAGCATGGGAATCAGTTGATTCCCTATTTTTTCATCCACCCCTCCCTCTAGCTGGATTCAGGGGCCAGCAACCCCTTTAAGAAATCTTTTAAAAGTTTAAATATCTTGCTTTTACTTCCCTGTAAGGTGAGGCGAGGTTAGGCTGATGCCATCTTGACCAGAAATGAGATATCACTCTTACACATTACAAGATTCAGGGTCCATTGCGGAAGAGGTGATGAAAATAGTGTAAGAGCCATAGGAAGAGTAGGACTCCTTACAACGTGCTCCTCCAGACACAAAATGGCCTGGATATCCATGACCCTCATAATAAGAGGAAAAGATCATGACATCAAAATAAATAAAAGAGAGACTATTTGAGAGGGAGGGGATATGATGGAGGTGCATTTGAGAGCGGCAAAGTAGGGGTGGAGAGGGAATTATGGTTTATTTTCTATGATTATGGAAGCTGTCAATAAAAAGTTTTTAAAAAGAAGCAATACAAATGGCCAACAGACATTTTAAAATGGTGCACACCTTTAATCCCAGCACTCAGGAGGCAGAGGTAGGAGGATCACTGTGATTTTGAGGCCAGCCTGAGACTACAGAGTGAATTCCAGGTCAGCCTAGGTTAGAATAAGGTACTACCTTGATAAAACAAATTGTTCAAATCCTTAGCCATCAGAAAAATGCAAATTAAGAAAACATTAAGATTTCATATCACCCCAGTCAGAATGAAAGTCAAGAAAACTAATGACAGGCCTGGGGAAATGGCTCAGTGGCTAGAGGTACCTATTTGCAAAGCCTGCCAGCCCAGGCTTGATTCTTTAGTACCCGTTTTCATTTTCTCTCTCTCCCTTATAAGTAAATAAAAATATTTTTAATGAAAAATAGGGCTGGAGCTATTGCACAGTGGTTAAAGGAGGGCACTTGCTTGCAAAGCCTCATGGCCTGGGTTTGATTCCCTAGTACCCATGTAAAGCCAGATGCACAAAGTGGCGCATGCACCTGGAATTCATTTGCAAATGAACTCCAGATGCATGCGCCAACTTATGCATCTGGCTTACATGGATCCTGGGGATTTGAAGCTGGGTCTTTTGGCTTTGCAAACAAGCACCTTAACCACTAAGCCATCTCTCCAGCCTAATTACTACATTTTAGCATAAGCTAGTACCAATCATGTCCATCTGATTCTGATCAACAGATTCTATTTTTATGCCTTCCCTCCATTTCTGTTCCCACTGGTTCCATCAGGTCTTCAAGTCCTTTCCTTAGCTTCTCATAAGATTGTCTTCACAAAAAGCCAGAGTTATACTTATGACCTGTGCTCAGAACAAGAAATAACAAACATATTCTTTGAGCAAATTTCTTCAGTGACCACTACAGAAATATTTACAAAGCCCAATCTCTCTTTTGGGATAAGAGAGAGAGAGAGAGAAATTAATTATTTTCACTTTCATGACTATGAGCAAGTTTTCCCTCCAAATATCTCAAGATTTCCCCAATCTTTCTTTTACTGCCAGAAGAAAAAAAATAATAATACCTCTACTCTGTATTTTACTTTCTTTTTGGGTTTGTTTTATATGCTGATGGAGGCTTATTTTGCTTCAAACCTTTCCAAAAGACATCTGTTAAAATGTTGTGGGTATTCCAGCAGGAAATGTTTTGAAAAATTGGCTTTGGTTTGTGATCTAACTGATACCACATGGCATTTATAGCTGTTGACTTTCAGGACTGATACATTACTATCATGCTATCTTAAACCTGAGAATCTTTACTAGAGATTGGGTGTTACAATGCATCAAATACGGGAGTAAAACCTCAGGGTGAAGATGTCCATTACAAGTCACACTGGGTTCCTCGTGTAGTGATATGGGCTCCTATTTTCAGTAGGCCACAAGGCTTGTGTGTCCAATGCCTGCATTTATACACATCACTATGGCTCATCTGTGAGATGGAAGAGGCCCATCTGTCTCAGATATGTTTTTGTGCAGGAGTGTGTGTGGATGTGTTGTACATAAACATGAACTGCTTTGATCTTTCTCAAAGACTTAAAGAAGTTTGGCAATCCTTCCTCATGTGATATTGTTGTTGCTACAATGACATAGCAATTTATCCCCTCAAGAATGTCAGTCTCCCATTGGCTGACACTGTGCTCTTTAGAAACTTCCAAAGTTGTTCTAAACTTATTAACATCATTTTAAACTTTTTTTTTTTTTTTAGGTAGTGTCTCACTCTAGCACAGGCTGACCTTGGAATTCACTATGTAGTCTCAGGCTGGCCTCAAACTCACAGTGATCCTTCTACCTCTGCCTCCCAAGTGCTGGGATTAGAGATGTGTGTCACCATGCCCAGCAGTAACATCATTTTTAATTCATTGTGTACTTCTTCTTCCTTCCCCTCTATTCAACTCCCATATTCACCAAGGTGAACAACAAAATGAGAAGTTAGTGTGGTAGTTTGAATATATGTCCCCCAATATATTCAGTGTTTTATTAGTTTATAGTTTGCATCTGCAATCACCTTGCTAGAGGCAATGTCACTGGGCATTAAGGTGATGGTGGGTTTGATATTCCATTGTAAAGATATACAAAGTGTGCCTAGCAGAAGTTCCTGAAGTGTGCTGTGGCTTTTGGCTGTAGCTTTGCTCTGTGTGCTGTGTGGCTGGTTGGTTTTTCTCTCTTGCTTGGCCCTGTGAAGGCAGGCCAGCTTCTTCTGCCATTACGGAACTTCCTCAGGATCTGTGAGCTTCAATAAATAATATCCCTTCCTCCATAACTGTGCCTGGTTTGGAAGTTCATCTCAGCAAACCTGAAGCTGTCTGCTACAGTAAAGTGGTACCTAGGAGTGTGGGGTGAGATGAACATGACCGTGTGGATATTATTCTTTTGGAACCTTTGTTTTGGAGGAATGGGCATGGACTTGGTGCTTGCAACTGAAGATGCCTTCTGGAGTGGTAAGCCAAGTTTTATTGACTATTCTGATGAGAGTTTGAGAATGCTAAGTGCAGACAGTATTGAACTTCAAGGTTTGGCTTATGAGCTTTCTAAGGGGAAGGAAAGAGTGCAGAGGACTTTGTTAGAACTGGGCTACTGGCATAAGGGATGGCTACGTTCCGCTATCCAGGCTCAGAAAGTTTGATCAAGGTTAAATTTGTAATGGACTGATGTGCTTGGCTAAAGATAATGGACTGAGATTTTAAGATTTTAAGTTGAAAAACCTGAAGCAAGTTAAAATTAGAGGCACTGAGATTGGTTTTAGGTTACTGGAGCTGCTATTGTCAACACATTAGCAATCTTAAGGAAAGTGGAAGGAAGGTGGTCTGACTGCTTTACACTAAAACAATGGAGAAGATGCCTGAGAAAAGACTGTTAGAAATGCAAACTCTTGGAAAGAGTTGACTGGAGAAGGAACCTGCTTTTCAAGGCTATGATTTATTTTGTCCCTGGATTAAGAATATGGCTGTGTCCTGCACACCTGGTATTAGTGTTGGAAGCATGAAAAATGCATGGAGTGGTCATGAATTGCACACGGTTCCAGGAGCCGCTGCTGAGATGTGGCATGAGGCAGGGCATGAAGACCTTCAGGAATAGGCTGGAAGAGCCTTTGGAAGATAGACCGTGGTTTGCATGGAGACCTGAAGATATTTTGGATATACCAGGACTATGCAAGGGCTCCCATGGAGTGAAGTGTTGGCATTGGATGAAAGTTTTCCCTGGCGACTCTGCCCAGCTGGAGGGGCAGAATTGGAAAACCTGGAGACTATCAGTCTTTGGTTATATTGAACTTGAACTGCAGAAGTTTGATGACTGATGATGGTGGTTGAGTTTGCATTGTTCTTGTTTCTCTTTGCTATGCCTTATACAGTTAAAAATGTTTACTCTGTGACTTTACATGTTGAAAGTATTTAAATTGTTTGATTTTACAGGACTCACTATCTTAAGTAGATCAAGACTGTGAGAACCTTTGAAATTTGACTGAGTACAATTTACAATATGTGATAGTTATAAATCTATTGGGGGCCGGGGGCAGAATGTGGTAGTTTGAATATATGTCCCCCAATATATTCAGTGTTTTATTAGTTTATAGTTTGCATCTGCAATCACCTTGCTAGAGGCAATGTCACTGGGCATTAAGGTGTGATGGTGGGTTTGATATTCCATTGTAAAGATATACAAAGTGTGCCTAGCGGGAGTTCCTGAAATGTGCTGTGGCTTTGGGCTGTAGCTTTGCTCTGTGTGCTGTGTGGCTGGTTAGTTTTTCTCTATTGCTTGGCCCTGTGAAGGCAGGCCAGCTTCTTCTGCCATTATGGAACTTCCCCAGGATCTGTAAGGTTCAATATATAATATCCCTTCCTCCATAACTGTGCCTGGTCTGGAAGTTCATCTCAGCGAACCTGAAGCTGTCTGCTACAGTTAGGAAGAAGCTTAGAGAGGGTTGGGGATTTAGCCAAGCAGAATTGCTCTTGCCTAGCAAGCACAAGGCCCTAGGTTGGGTCCTTAGCACCAAAATAAATGGCAATCAATCAACCAATAAAGGAAACTAGGAAGAAGCTTAGAGGACACCCTCTGTACCATCTGATTTTGCTGTCCTGAGCCTTTCTTTCCTTTTCTGGGTTATTCTTTGTTACCACTCTCTCCAAGGCTGCCAGAACTTTCAGTTTCCTCAAAGGCAACACTCCTATCTGGAATGCCACCCTTCATCCCATCTGCACACCTGTCATTCCACACTCCCTGCCAGCTGTGAAAGTCAAAGAATCCTCACAAGTACAGAGCAAGGTGCCAATAACTCCTTATGAAAAAAACCCAAGGGAATAAGCTGTTACTGAAGCATAATTCTGGACAATAGTGATGGTCAAGAAAGGGTGATATTTGGGAATAAATGTTTGCTGAATTCTTTTAACTAATTGATGCATTGCTATCTAGGTAAAATATTAAAAAGCATAATTATTCATCTCCTTATCATTGATACATCTGCCTTTCCAAATTATACTTTTGTTACTTTCCCTGACAAATATAGCCACCACCACCTCCTCCTCAATTCTCCTGAGGGTTACTTTGCAAAAGAAAATACATAACAAAGGAAGCTACGGATATGCCTCAGTGGGTAAAAGCATTTGCTGTGCAAGCATGAGGACTAGCACTGAGGGTGGCAGAGGCAAGAGGACCATTGGATGCCTTGCTCAGTCAGTATAACCAAGAAACAGGGAGCTCTAGGTTCAATGAGAGACTCTATGGAAGAATCTTCCTCTGGCCTCCATTTGCACGTACATGTGGTGTGCACATTTGCACACACATGTGCATACACCATATACACACACTTATGCCACACACATATGCCAAAAAATGAAAACGAGAAAAGAAACAACAGGCCAACAACCATATACAAAGATACTAAACATCATTGTTCACTGGGCAATTTGAACGTAACCCACAAGGAAACACTAGTGGATAGTAGAGAGGCTGAATTGGAAAATTAGTAATGCCCAGTGTTGGCAAAGATGTCAAGCAACTGGAGCTCTCCTAAATTGCTAAAGGCTGTTTAAAATGCCACAACCAGTTTGTAGACTTTGATAATATCTAATAAAATTAAATGTGTCTACTCTTTAATTCCCTGCTATGTATATGGAGAGAAGAAAACTGAGTATATCCACCCAAAGTTGTACATAGAGATTATTTGGGGTGAGCGAGATGGTTCAGCAGTTAAAGGCACTTACTTGTAAAGTCTGATGGCCCAGATTTGATTCCCCAGTATCAATATAAGGCCAGATGCACAATATGGTATATGTGTTCTGAAATCACTTGCAGTGGCAGGATGTCCTAGCATGCCCATACCCACTCACTCTCTATCTCTTTCTGTGTGTATCTCCCTCTGTCTGTCTCTCTCTCATATTAATTTAAAATCTAAATTAAAAATATTTGTGTCTGTTTTATTTGTAAAACCAAACAAAATCCTGCAACTCAAAACAGCCCAAACTTCTGCTGATAGCAGAATCATTACCATATTGTGAAGTGGTATATTCCTAGACTGGACTACTACACAGTAATCAAAAGAACACACTAGGGGTGTAGCAGACAGCTTCAGGTTCGCTGAGATGAACTTACAGACCAGGCACAGTTATGGAGGAAGGGATATTATTTATTGAAGCTTACAGATCCAGGGGAAGTTCCATAATGGCAGGAGAAGTGGCGGCCTCACAGGACCAGGCACGAGAGAGAGAAACCAAGCCGCCAGCTACACAGCACACTGAGCAGAAACTATAGCCAAAAAGTCACACAGCACACTTACAGGAACTCCTGCTAGGCACACTTTGCATATCTTTACAGTGGAATCTTAAACCCACCTCCATATCAGGCCCCCAGTGACATTGCCTCTAGGAAGGTGATTGCAGATGCAAACTATAAACTAATAAAACACTGAATATATTGGGGGACATATATTTAAACTACCACAAGGGGCTGGAGAGGTGGCTTAGCAGTTAAGGTGCTTGCCTGCAAAGCCAAAAGATCCAGGTTCAACAACCCAGGACCAATATAAGCCAGATGCACAAGGGGGCACATACATCTGGAGTTCGTTTGCAGTGGCTGGAGGCCCTGGCACACACATTGTCTCTCTCTCTCTGCCTATTTCTGTATGTCTCTCTCTCTGCCTATATCTCTCAAATAAATAAAAATAGAATATTTTTTAAAAAGAACACACTATTTCTGTATCCAAACACTGATCTCAGGGAAGTATATGGGGCAGGGTTAGAGTGTATCTCAGGAATACGGCACTTTTCTAACATGCTCAAGGCTCTGTGTTCCAGCCTCAGCCCTTCACAAAACAAAAGAAGCCAGCCACAAAAAGCAAGTCATCATACACTTTAAAAAATATTTTCTTTCTTTATTTATTTGAGAGAGAGAGAGAATGGGCATGCCAGGGCCTGTAGCCACTACAAACGAACTCCAGACACATGTGCCACCCTGTGCATTTGACTTACATGGGTACTGGGGAATCAACCTGGGTTCTTAGGCTTAGCAGGCAAGCACCTTAACCCCTAAGCCATCTCTCCATCCCCATCATTTAGTTTTGAATCCTGTTCTATTAGTGGACATTGTGGGTATAACATCTGCCCCTCATAAGTGAGGCTTGAATGACATAGGAATGGTTCACTTTTTAACCCAAAGCTTTCTGAACAACAGTGTGCAAAACACCTTTCTCATTTTGGTCTTAGCTGGAATGGAACAAGAATTCCTAAGATAAAAGAATGTATAAAATAATTCTATGTATTTTAAGTTTAGGAACACTCTGTTTAATCATGTCCCATTAATGAAGTATTTTAAACATGAAGATATAACAAAATCATATTTGGAGGCATTTGTGGAATGAATGAAAAAGAGGGCGACAGGGAGCCCAGGATGGAGACACTTTGTACTAACTGGTCAGCTTAGTTGTTTATTCATGGGAACTGCCCTAGACTGTCAAGAAGAACACAAAGCAGGGCCCACTGTACCAGAAGGACTGAGGGGTCAGTGCCAGTGATGGTCTTTATTCATTCCTCATGGTTAGCTCAGCCAATGAGTGGAGCCACTGCCAAGGACCGCACAACTCCGTCAGTCCTCAAAGGTTGCTAGTACCAAATAAAAGATACTAGTGGGGAAAATGCAGGCTCTGGTTTGAGGCATAGGGAAGAAAGAGTCTTTGAACTGCTATACATGACACAAATACTCTCACTAGCATCAGAAGAGCTAACAATGGGAGTCAGCAAGAGAATAAACTGGGTGAGAAGTTGTTGGTTTGTGTGGGTAACCCAGGCTAGATATGCAAAAAGCTCAGCAGGGTCATGTATGACCTTGTCGCAGCCAACTTTTAGAGTAAGTGTGATAAGTCCTTTTCATGCACAAGCCATGTGCCTTCTGTCTTTCCTGGTTTTCCTTCTACTTTTTTTTTTCTGAGTACATCTCTATGGATATTATCATGTATACAGACTTGTGTAACCACTATCACCATCAGGCCCTGGAACTGTTCAGTTACCTCCCCACTAAATTCAGCTATCCCTTTATAATCCCAGAATCCCCACTGTTAACTCCTGGCAATCACTAATCTGTTCTCCATCACTATGGCTGTGTCTCTTAGAAAATGTTATATAAATGAAATCAGAGACAGTGTAACCTTTGGAGACTGGCTTCTTTCCCCCTGAACAATGCCTTTGAGATCTATCCAAGATGATGTGTGTATCAATAATTCAGTCTTTTTTTATTATGAGTTGTATTCCATTGTCTATCTAAATTCTGAAAAGTGGAAAAGTCCTAGGCACACATGAGAATGTCATCCTGAGAATATTCTATAAAATGATGTATATAGGCAAGTAATTTTTTTTTGTTGGTTTTTCGAGGTAGGGTCTCACTCTGGTCCAGGCTGACCTGGAATTCACTATGTAGTCTCAGGGTGGCCTTGAACTCTTGGCGATCCTCCTACCTCTGCCTCCCGAGTGCTGGGATTAAAGGCGTGCGCCACCACGCCCGGCAATAGGCAAGTAATTTTATTGACAGTTTCAGTCAGGCTGATATTTAAAAGAGAAAGAAAGAGTGCCAAAACTAAATTCTGCAACAAGACATTTTCTTTCTCACAATATTTAATATGAGCCAGGCTCATTGGCTAATGCTTTCATCAGCTATTGTGATGGTTAAGAAGCTATTGTGTTTGCTCCAAACCTATTCTCGTACACACTGCTCTGCAATGCTGGGGTTCTGAAGACATTTCTGTCTGGACAGCTGCTCCCCATTAGATTCTGCAAATAGACCTTCAAGCAGGAGACTAGAAGGCTAAAAGAAAAAGAAGAGACCGCCTTCTCCTCCACACTTGCAGCTTCTATTAACACCATCCCAGCCCCTTGCCCCAGCCCTGGCTGTGGCGTTTGGTTCAGCTATTTTCTATTTTGACACTTCCCAAAAAAGCCTCGCCATTCCTCCTCAGGGTTTCAGTCATGTTTAGCCATTCATAGGGATTTACCAGCTCAGCTTGGTCCTTGTTCTAAGATCCTGATATATATTAACACCCATCAGGGAACATCCCCTGCTTAGAGTTCTTGGTCCTAGCTCCTCAGAGCTTCTGATGCATCATCACCAGCCAGGCCATGGTGCCTCTTTAGAGCTCTGGTTCTAGTAACATAGGGTGCCATGGCACATACACACAAGCCCTCTCACCTTGAACACTCTCACACACATATAGACAAGTAAAATAAAAATGAATAAATAATAAATATAATGGAACATCTACTCTTAAGAAGTGCTAGAAGGATAATAATATAATCTTAGCTATCTTGAACAGCTCAAACCATGGTATCTGGGAGAAAGAGAGAGAGAAAGAGAGAGAGAGATTGAGAATATCTGCTCTAGAGGGCTGTTTCTGGTTTCCCATTCCTTTAGTCACTTAGTTAATTTTCCTGAGAAATGCTCACATAGACAGAAAGGTGCTTTGCAATTCTTCTGGGAACTTCTCAGCCAACCAAGTTGACCGTCAAGATAAACAATTACAACTTAACATGCCAAAAACATCTTTTATAGATTAGAGTAATTAATCCTATAAATACATACCCTGTTTTCATAAAGCACAGCCTCTTCTGATCATTATTATTCTGGCATCAAAATGCTTCAATAATTTGTGAAGCTTATGGGAGAAAGTCAAACATTTTGGTCTGACCCTCAAGGTCCCTCACAATCTGGACTACAATCCGTGCCTTCCATTTTCTCACCCTATGTACCAGACAAAGCAAAGTATTATACTCATGTGTAGATATATCATCTTTTCCTGCCTCTCATGTCTCCTCATCCTGAGATCCTTTTCCTCCCAGCGTTCATATGAGAATTCTGCTCCATACCACAAAACCTTCCCAAACGCTACCTCTGCAGTGAAGTTTAATCTTACTATCATCATCATCACTCCAATGGCACACATACCAGTTAGGTATTAATACCATATATTTAATAGGGTATGATTGTGTCCAGTATCCACAACCTCAAAATGACAAAGATTAATTATGTTATTATCCTTCTAACAGTAAGTCTATATGTTTGGTTATGTCTATTCATTTTTATTTGTGTGTGTGTTCATGTATGAACGTGTAGGCATGCATATGCCATAGCATGTGTGTGGAAGTCAGTAGAACAACTTTTGGATTACTCCTTGCCTTTTCACCTCATTTCAGGCAGGGTTTCTCTCTCTCAATTCTCCCATTGCTGGTGTTCTTATTATTTACTGTATTCACCACAAGCTTCCAGAAAATTCTCTTGTCTACTCTTCCTGTCTTTTGTCAGCATGCTGGGGTTATAAAAGGCGTGTCACCATTTCCAGCTTCTTACATGAAGTCTGAAGTGGATTGAACTAGGGTACTCAGGCTTGAGTAGTGAACAGTTTGTCCACTGAGCCATCCCTACAGCCCTAGCTGTATATGTTTTTAATGAAGGCATAAATGAAAGACCCCAATGGAGAGGGAACAAGACAAGTGGAAATGTTGTTTTGAGGGTGTAGGATATTTTGTGGAGAAGGACATTTAGTTTGGTTTTGCTGAGTTCTAGGGTCTGTGCAAAAGTTATGTTTGGACTCAACTGTAGAGAATAGAGAGAGTATTTAAGTGGAGTAGAGGGATAGAAGGTTTAGGAGTAGGGAAGTAATATTTTGTCAGAGTTCTTCATACCAAGGATAACATTTTTCTTAACCACTTTAAAGGAGCAAAATGGCTGTGATAAAAATAAATACCCAAGCTCAATCAGGAGAGACTTGATTTTGATAGACACAAAACAATGTTGTAATATAAGTTTATATAATAGAGGTTGTAAAATTATGAAGATACTTGATAAAAGTAAAAAAAAAAAAAAGCCAGGTGTGGTGGCACACGCCTTTAATCCCAGCACTTGGGAGGCAGAGGTAGGAGGATCGCTGTGAGTTTGAGGCCAACCTGAGATGACATAGTGAATTCCAGGTCACCTGAGCTAGAGTGAGACCCTAGCTCGAAAATTCAAAAGAAAAAACAAGAGTAAAACAGATGTGTCTGGGATATTGTGGCTATGTGTACTTCTTTTATGGAAAAGATAAGCCTTGCCCCAACTGTAAAACATAGTCTATAGTGAAATCTCCACTATGAGCCTATGGAGAAGGAAAAGGATGGGAGGGAATGGATCAATGAAGTCAGAGCTGAGGATGGAAAAGTGAGTGAGGCAGTTCTTATTGCCTCTTGTCAGCTCTAGTCTTTGATATTTTTTTCTGGCTTAAAACTCTAATGTGGGTCTTCTAATTTTTCTTTTTGTTCTCCTTAGGGGTTGCTATCTCATTAGATACATTAATTTTTCTCAGTAGAAAAATGAAAAAGTAGACCTGCCCATTGCTTACAGATTTGGATTATAACTAAGGGTTTCTGGGTACTAGTTGGAGTGACTTCTTCCTTTTAGTTTCCATTAAGACTGTTGAAATGGCCCCTGTCCTTCAAATGCACTTCCTTGGGAAGAAGAAAAATGTTATTTAATCTCAGTCATTTATTTTTAAATCCCTAGATGCCACACTGTGACAAGTTGCAAACTATTATTAGGCTATGAAATGAAAATGAATTCCTGATATTCCTTCCTGGCTAATTTTATCAAGCCTGGCAAGGAATTTAAAAGGCAGTATGTTGGAATCACTTCACTGTTGGTCCTGATGATAAGGCCTCAGTCTTCCTCTGGAACCTAATCAACACTTGACATAAGGGCTTGATCTTGTGCCATGCATCTTATACACTACTACCATAGCAACCACTAGATATGTCACTTCTGGCTCACACTGATGATGCACGAGGGAAACTTGGTGAGACTGCTGGCCCATCACCACATTTCAGGGAGAGCAATTTCCTTGGCTGTCTGTCCAAATATTGGAATCTAGCCGGGATGTCAGCTTCAAAAATCCCCAGGGACCCTACTGCAAACTGAAAATAGCAATAGGAGTTGTTCAAATTCAAGTGCTGATCCTGACCGGTAGCAGCTATGTGGCCTCAGCGGTGGAAATGCTGCAATCTATTGCGAGGGTCTGAGTAGATTTGTAAGAGGGAAGAGTTGGAGTGTGTCCCAAATATTTGCAGATCTGGGCCTGGATGAACAATCAAGACCCATGAGAGCAGATGAGCTAGAAATTCCACTCAGAAGGGGACGTGAGCCAAGTGCTATGTCAGACTGACTCTGCAGTCTGAAATCTGTATTGTGACAGTAGGCCTGAAGCCAAAATGCCCAATACTGTAGCAACTTCTACATCACATTCTTTGTGGTCTTTTAGATTCTGCTAAAGTAAAAAAAGTTCAGATGGGCTAGAGGGATGGCTTAGTGGTTAAGGCGTTTGCCTGCAAAGCCAAAGGACCCAGGTTCGACTCTCCAGGACCCATGTTAGACAGATGCACAAAGGGGTGCACATGTCTGGAGTTTGTTTGCAGTGACTGGAGGCCCTGACGTGCCCATTCTCTCTCTCTCTCTCTCCTCCTATTTCTCTGTCAAATAAATAAATAAATATAAAATATTTAAATGTTCAATTATTTCCCAGTTGAAAGAATGGTGCTGGGGTGGGGAGTCAAGTCTCATTTAGGAAACTGTGACATATCTATGGCTAAATGTTGTGTTTCTGATGCGTGTATGTCTTTAACTTTCTATCCTGAAATAAATTTACACTTTAAAAAGTTGTAAAAATAGTAGAGTTCTCATACACTCTTTCCCTAATGTTAATGGCTTACATGATCACACTATATGTATTGCAGGTGAGAGGTGGAGAGACAAAATTCAGGTGGCTTGTCTAGACTGCTCAAGCCCAGGGTCCATATAGATACCTATGTGGCATGTTTCATTATTGCTCTGTTGTAGATTTATCAGGAAGCAGTCCTGTGCCTGCAGATTTTCATAGTTCAAGGGTACCACACCACCAGAGCGGCTGATATAGCAATATGCTTGGGGACTGTCTCATAGATTTTTTTTTTTTTTTCAAGGTAGGGTCTCACTGTAGCCCAGGCTGAGCTGGAATTCACTATGTAGTCTCAGGGTGGCCTCAAACTCACAGTGATCCTCCTACCTCTGGCTCCCAGTTACTGGGATTAAAGGTGTGGGCCACCATGCCTAGTCACATGATTTTTTTTTTTTTGACAAGGAGGATGGGCATCCTACAAAGCCTCCTGCATTCACCCCTCTGCAGCATCATTTTTTTAAAAAATTTTAAACTTTATTTTTGGAGAGAGACACAGAGAGAGACAGAGAGAGAGAGGAGGAGGGAGATAGATAGAGGGTGGGCATGCCAGCAGTCTCTCAGCTGCTGTAAATGAAATCCAGATGCCTGCGCCCCTTGTGGGCAAGTGCGGCATTGCACCCTTGCATCAGTTTGCATCTGGCTAAACTTGGGACCTGAAGATTGGAACCGGGTTCTTCGGCTTAGCAGCAGGTGCCTTAACCGCTAAGCCATCTCTCCAGCCCTGCAGCATCATTTTTTGCCTCAGTGTTATGTGTCCTAGAATTTTCCCTTCACATTTCCAAGTAGAAAGATTAACTGCTAAATGGATCTCTAATTTATTCTGGCCAATATTTAAAGAAGGTCCTTAGGATCTTGAAGTCTTTTAAAAATTATTTTATTTTATTTTATTTTGGGTTTTTTTGAGGTAGGGTCTCACTGTAGCCCAGGCTGACCTGGAGCTTATTCTGTAGTCCTACTCTGACCTCGAACTCATAGCCATCCTCTTACCTCTACCTCCTGAGTGCTGGGATTCATGGTGTGCACCACCATGGTCAGCTTAATAATTATTGTGTGAGACCAAACACAGAGAGACCTGGCCAGAATCTGGAAGAAGGTTAGTCCCCAGACAGTTAGCTAGTCTAGTACCAGAGGGTGCTACACAAGCAACTGGGGGAAAATGTCTGACATTGGTCCAAACAACTTGCAGTCTAAGATACCCAGCAGGAAACAATCTGACGTAATGCTCATACAAGTGCAGTAGTGGCAAACAGCCATGGTGGGTAACCAGCTGCTCTTGATTTGGCTAATAAATCCATTCAGTGGAATGGAACTCATTGCTGGAACTGGGAAATAAGTCAAAGCTATGTACAAAAAATGAGCTCAGTCTCCAAGATCTAGTGGCCACCAAATGTGGGCTAGAAGAGAGCCAATGCATATAAAGTTCCCTCCAAAACATATATGGTTATCCCTTCTATCTAGTACTAACTTCTCTCTCCGTTGGAGAATTTGCTTATCTCTTTTCAGGTGGACAACGAACCTGAAGGGAGGATCAGCTAACCACACCTCACCAGCTGAAACCATAGAACAACGCAGGGGAAGGGCAAGAATGCAGTGCTCAAGGCGATCACAACACCAGAAAAAGGCTGAAGGAGATAAACACAGAGAACATCCAACTCCAATCATAAGCCAGATATCCAGAGACACAGAGGCTCCCAAAACCTCATCAAGGAAGCAGAACTAAAATGACCCCAATGTGGCTCAGGGAAACTCATCCTAGAGTCACAAGTTGGGGCATTATGCACAGAGACTGGGGCCTATCCACCAGAACTCTTGAGCAAACTCACAATGCATGATACACATTCCCCATTGATGAGGGCCCCTTTGAAAGTGGGAGGAAGGGGAGGAGGACAATGGAACCAATACTATGAATGTAAAATCAGAATAATATAAATAAAAAATATATATTGATAAAAAAATTTTTTTTGTTGTTTTTGTTTGTGTGTTTAGGGGCAGGGTCTCACTCTAGCCCAGGCTGACCTGGAATTCACTATAATTCTCCAACCTTAGTCTCCCAAGTGCTAGAATTAAAGGTGTGTGCCACCATGCCTATCATGAAAGCTTTTACATTTGGCAAATGACTCCGCTGGGCATTGTGGTCAGCTCTTACTACAGGTCCAAAGCATCAAATGCATTGTTGCATTAGTTGCCTGGTTACACTGGATTCATGGCTCCTCATGTAAACCACTGTTAATTCCTTTGGAATATAGATCCTGGCAATGTGGCACACCTAAGTTGGAATGAAATGCCTGTGAGCAAGCCAAAGCAGGTTTTTTTTTTTTTTGTTTTGTTTTGTTTTGTTTTGTTTTTGCCAAAGTCAGTTAAGTTTAGACCCCATTGAGTCAGGCTATTGACATTCAAAAGTCTGACTACATAGTCTCTTCATCCATACATCTCTGCCCTTGACCATTGGTCTCATGCATATGAAGGAAAATGAGTACACAGTAATTAAGAAAATGGCTAAAAAATTAAGAATCGGTTATGTACCTACAGCCATCACACTGGATAGGCAGGGAATGTGTGGGGAGTGGGAGGCAGGGAGAGGGATTCAAGCATCAATGAAAGAGGAACTCTTTATGAAATGTCATCTGGATATTGTGATCAAGTGATATAATGTAGAAATTGTATAGAAAGTAAGAATTTGAGGTTAGAGAGATGGCTCAGTTGATAAAATGATTGCTATGTTAGTGGGAGTCCCCAAGTTCAGGTCCCCATGTAAAAGCCACGGGCAAGCATGTGTAATCCCAGCATGCCTATGGGAAGAAGAGAGATGGAGATATGAGAATTTCTGAGAAGCTCACAGTCCAGCTAGCATGAAGAGCACGGTGCTGAACAACGAGAGCCCCTGCCTCAAACAAGGTAGAAAGCCAAGCTATCCTCTGACCTCCACATGTGCACTGTGGCACTTGTACACACACACATGCACATACATTCTAAAAGAGCAAGAATTGTCTAATAGCCATTTGTTAGCTACATGAGGCACGTTGACTTACATAAAGTTCCTAAATTTATGGGTTTCTCCCTTTTGGATGTATAGCTAACCATTCCCATCCATGATAGAACCTGATTGTTCCATTTCAAATTCTAGTTATAGATGGATCTACAAATAAGTCAGTTTGTTTACAACACGACACTACAGAAAACCCCTGTCTTCCAAAGTTACTGACAATAGCTCTTTTCTTCCTCCCTCCTCCAAGGAGGTTATATCACTCATTTGTAGTACGGTCAGGCTTATTTGTTATTATTTGCTTTCCACTTGGGGTTCTCCTCGTCTAATTAATTTTAGTTATTTATTTATGGGTAGAGAATTTACAAACTACTACTTGGACTCTAAGGCTCTGAACAATGCAAATCATGTGCTCAGAGTAATGTCACTCCTCTTCAACTCCACTGCCTCCTTCCTATTCCTCCATTCTTTCTAACACATCGTCACCCTTATCCACAGGTAAGCCAATCTCATTAGTTCTGATTTATCTTTCCTCTACAGTCAGCTCTGCTATGCTTGGTTTGAAAATTTGAGTTTGTTCCAATGCAATTGATATCTTAGGAGAATGATTGGAGCATAATGTAAATTTTGTGTTTGCTTATGCATGATTTCATACATGAGAAACTCGCAGTGAATGCAGGCATTGTACCCAGCTGAACCCAGCTGGGTAAGAACAAAGAAAAACACACTCGTTCAACATCCACCAGCTATTCCCATTCACCCTGCATGTTGCGAATCACTCACACATATGGTGCTATAACCTTGCCTTCAACTTCATATCAGCCTTCTTCCATATTTTGCCAGTAACCCTCAAACTGCAACACCCTGATGCCTCCTTATACAAAAAACTTCAAGGATATTTCTTTAGGTGAAGTGCCAATTTACTGTAGTATTTATGCATTTATTAACCATTTAATTTGGTTTCTGGTCAGGCCTGGAAGGGCCTATAAGCTCAACTATTCAGGAGGCTGAGGCAGGAGGATTACAAGTTCAATTCTATCCCATGCAACTTAGCCAAACTCCCTCTCAAAATGAAAAGAAATAAGAGGGCTGGTAAGCCAACTTTAATGCTTACACCTGTAATCCCAGTACTCAGGAGGCTGAGGTAGGAGGATCACTGTGAATTTGAGGCTAGCCTGGGCTACAGAGAGAGTTCTAGGTCAGCCTGGGGTACAATGAGAACGTGCCTCAAAAAATGTTTTAAAAACCCACAAAAACAAAAACAGAGGGCTGGGGATAAAGTTAAATGGCAGAGTGCTTGCCTACATTTAATCCGCAGTACCATGCACATATACACAAACACATATACACAAATGTATATGGTTCTTACTTGTGTGTGATAGACCTTTATGCGTGTTGCACCCCAGCTCTGCTTTCCCCATAAGTCTTTTGGTTTACATTGTGCAATTTGGCACAGTGTGGAGATTTTTAGAGATACTTATGACATGTTATTACTCAATTGGCCTTTTATGCAAATACATGGATGTTGGATACCTGCATATTTTCATATACTGTTCTTTCTTTTATTTATTTGTATGTGTTTGTATGCGTATGCGTGTGTATGTGCACACGCCAGGGCCTCTTGCCATTACAAACGCCAGACACTTGTACCCTATTTTGTGTCTGGCCTACATGGAATTGAGCCTGAGCCCTCAGGCATTGTAAGAAAGCACCTTTAACTGCTGAGCCATCTTCCCAGCCCCTGTTTTCATATGCCCTTCTTTCTAACACGAAGAGTACCTTATGGCAGAACCTCTTTTGGGCTTTGCTTTTTTCCCTTAGGAGTATGTCCTGGATATCAGTCTGTATGGGTTCATAAAGATTGTCTTCACCCTTTTACCACTGCATAGTACTCCATCAGGCGAAGTCCTGTAACTTCTTCTATCACCATTATAGATACCCAGTTTGATTATTTCCAATATCTTGTAAACAATGCTTCAGTGAGTATTCTTTTTGCAGATTTGGCAGTGTATCTTTAGTGGAACTACTAGGACAAGAAGTAAGGCATATGCAGTTTTATTAAATATTACCAAATTCTCTTCTAGATAGGTTGAATAAATGTGCATTTGGACCAGACGCCACACACACACACACACACACACACACACACACACACACACACACCTATTTTCCTGTATTTACAACAGGATGTTTTCTCGTGTTGTCTATATTTCTAATTATGAGTGAGTATGAATAATTTTTAAGTTTCAGAAACATTTTTATATGTTTTCTCAGTTGTCCACTTACATCTCTCTTTCCTGATTTTTTCTTCATGATTTTTGCTCTCTGTCCCTCAGATTTTAGGATGGATTTATCCAGTAGTGATATTAACTAATAGATATTTTCTACCAGTTCTTTAATTGGCTTTTGATTTTGTTTATGGTGATTAAGCATTCAAAAGTCAGAGTTAGAAAGGCTTTTTCTAGACTAAGGTCCAAGAGTAAATCACCTATATTTTCTTCTATTACATCAGTGGTTCATATTGTAATGTCTAGGCCCCTGCCCCATTTAAAGGTTATTCTGGTATGATCTCAAACAAGGGTGATTTTGTGCCGGCATGGAACATTTGGCAATATCTGTAGACATCTTGAGTCATTGGCCCCTAGTGGGTAGGGGCCAAGGATGCCACTAAACATTGCACAGCAAACAGGACAAATCCCACAACAAAGGATTATCTCACCCCAAATGTCAATAGGACGTGAGGAACTAATCAAATTTCTTCTTTTTCTTTCTTTAACACATGTTTTCTTTTGTCCTTTTATTTTTACTGTTTTATTATCATACATGTGTATTGTGTGTGTGAGAGATGTGTGTGTATGGGTGCATGCTGTGTGTGGCAGGGCATGCGTGTGGTCAGAGACCAACTCAAGGTGTTGACCCTCTCCTTCCACCTTGAGACAGGGACTCTCTTGTTTACCACTAGGAGGCCAGGCAGGCTGACCCATAAGCTTCAGGATTCTCCTGTCTCCACCTCCCCTTGTTGCAGGTATGCTGGGATTACAGACATGTGTACCACTCACTGCATGCCTGGCCTTACATGGGTGTGGGGATTTAAACTCCAGTCAGAAGGTTTGTAAATCAAGTGCCTTTAACCACTTAGCAATATCCCTGGGCCCTGATTTTTCTTTTACCAAATGGCTAGCAGTTGTTCTGGTATTGTTATAAAAAGGTCTCATCTTTTGCCTTAGTGATTTGTGGTGTTACTTTTACCTTGTGTTTTCATATGTATGCCAGTTTATCTCTTGACTCTTTATTTCTATTGGATTTGTATATTTGCCTAATAATATTCCACTACTATGGTCTGTAATTACTGCTGCCATGTCTGCTCCACCATGATGGACTGTAACCATAAACTGTAAACAAAATAAACCCTTTCTCCCTTGAACTGATCTTTATCAGGCATTTTGTCCCAGCAACAAGAAAGGGAACTAATACATGAAGTGTCATTTCATTCCTATTTTCTTGAGTATTTTGTATAAAAAGAAGATATCAACTTTTCTTTAAGGTATTTCCATGGAGAAAATCATATGAGTTTTTTTCCTTGTAAATCTACTAATATGATCTACGATACTTAATAGATACCCTAGTATTGCATAAATCCTATTGAGTCATGGTATACTAATTTCTTAATACTGTGTGTATTTTTGCTACTACTTACTTTAAAATTATTATCAGTAATTATGAATGATATAATTGTGAAGTTTATTTTTTTTTTATTTTTTTTGGTTTTTTTCAAGGTAGGGTCTCACTCTGGCCCAGGCTGACCTGGAATTAACTATGTAGTCTCAGGGTGGCCTTGAACTCATGGCAATCCTCCTACCTCTGCCTCCCGAGTGCTGGGATTAAAGGCATGCGCCACCATGCCCGGCTGAAGTTTATTTTTATTGATTTTTTATTATTAGATTTTGGTATCAGTGTTATACTTACATCATAAATATAGGGAAGTTTGCTTCATTTTCTCTCTCTCTTTCTTTCTTTCTTTTTTTTTTTTTTTTTTTGGTGCTGAGGACAGAACCCAGGGCCTTGCGCTTGCTAGACAAGCACTCATCCACTGAGCTAAATCCCCAACCCCAAGTTTGCTTCATTTTCAATACTATGAAGACAAGTTGTAGAACACTGGGCATATATGAGTTGTGAAGGTTTGATAGAATTCTTATGGGAAATGATCTGGTGGAGTTTCCTTCATATATTTCTGTTTCTTTTATGAAAATTAGTCCTTTAAGCTTATTAACATCAAAAGGGGCAATTTTGGCAATATTTATTTTTTCAAGAAATCATCCACCTAGGTTTTCAAATTTATTTGCTTAAAGGACGACAGACTAGCCTCATAATTGTTAAAATTGCTTTTGTTTCAATGTTTATATCCCGATCATTACTTATTTTACTTATTTGTACTTTTCTCTCCTTTTCTTGGTCATGTTTTATGCAAACAACCAGGATTTTTAAAAACATCTACCGTTTTATATTTATTTATGAGAGAGAGAGAGAGAGAGAGAATGGGTGTGCCAGGGCCTCTAGCCTCTGCAAATGAAGTCAAGACACATGTGCCACCATTTGCATCTGGCTTATGTGGTTTCTGGGGAATTGAACCTGGGTTCTTAGGCTTTGTGGGCAAGTGCCTTAACCTCTGAACTATCTCTCTAGCTCCAGGATTTTTATTGATTAATTAGACCTACTGTTTTTCTATTATCTGCTTCATTAACTTCTACTTTCCTCTTATTATGTGCTTCCTTGTGTTGATTTTGCTGCTTCATAGTGTTTTTGAAATTTATTTTCATTTAAAATTTTTTCCTGATAAAATGTGTGGTATGTATATTCTCTTTATTGCTGCTTTACTTTTTTCATATTTTTAAGAAACTGTAATTTCAGTTCATATTTTTTCTTTCACCCTAAAATATTTAACAGATTTTAAAGATTTTCATTGGAAGGTCTTCTGTGTTTTGTTTTTGCTAGTAATGCCTATCTTTACTGCATTGTGACCAGAAATGCTGTTTAAAATAGTTTATGGAACATACTGACACTTTATGATCTAATTCATAATTTTTACAAATGTCCCATGATACATTAGAAGAAGGGATATTCTGTATTATCAGGGCTTGGGGTCCTATTGGTAATGTTGTTTTGGTGCTCAATCTCATATTTTGTTGTCTTATTGACCTGTCTTATGTTGAGAATACTATACTGAAGCTGTTTAATTATTACCATGTGTGGTAGTTTGAATATATGTCCCCCAATATATTCAGTGTTTTATTAGTTATAGTTTGCATCTGCAATCACTTTGGTAGAGGCAATGTCACTGGGGGCTGGTCTTAAGGTGTGGTGATGATTTGAGATTCCATTGTAAAGATATGCAAAGTGGGCCTAATAGGAGTTCCTGAAGTGTGCTGTGGCTTTGGGGCTGTAGCTTGCTCTGTGTGCTGTGTGCCTGGTTGGCTTTTTTCTCTCTTGCTTGGCCCTATGAAGGCAGGCCAGCTTCTTCTGCCATTATGGAACTTCCCCTGGATCTGTAAGCTTCAATAAATAATATCCCTCCATAACTGTGCCTGGTCTGGAAGTTCATCTCAGCAAACCTGAAGCTGTCTGCTACAGTAAAGTGGTACCTAGGAGTGTGGGGTGAGATGAACCTGACCGTGTGGATATTCGTCTTTTGGAACTTTTGTTTTGGAGGAATGGGCATGGACATGGTGCTTGCAACTGAAGATGCCTTCTGGAGTGGTAAGCCAAGTTTTGTGGACTATTCTGATGAGAGTTTGAGAATGCTAAGTGCAGATAGTATTGAACTTCGAGGCTTGGCTTATGAGCTTTCTAAGGGGAAGGAAAGAGTGCAGAGGGCTTTGTTGGAACTGGGCTACTGTCATAAGGGATGGCTACATTCCGCTATCCAGGCCCAGAAAGTTTGATCAAAGTTAAATTTGTAATGGACTGATGTGCTTGGCTAAAGATACTGGACTGAGATTTTAAGATTTTAAGTTGAAAAAACTGAAGCAAGTTAAAATTAGGGGCTCTGTGCTAGGCGTGGAGGTGCATGCCCTTAATCCCAGCACTCGGGAGGCAGAGGCAGTAGGATCCCCGTGAGTTCAAGGTCACCCTGAGACTACATAGTTAATTCCAGGTCAGCCTGGGCCAGAGTGAGACCCTACCTCGAAAAACCAAAAAAAAAAAAAAAAAAATTAGAGGCACTGAGATTGGTTTTAGGTTACTGGAGCTGCTATTGTCAACACATTAGCAATCTTAAGGAAGGTGGAAGGAAGGTGGTCTGACTGCTTTACATTAAAACAATGGAGAGGATGCCTGAGAAAAGACTGTTAGAAATGCAAACTCTTGGAAAGAGTTGACTGGAGAAGGAACCCGCTTTTCAAGGCTATGATTTATTTTGTCCCTGGATTAAGAATATGGCTGTGTCCTGCACACCTGGTATTAGTGTTGGAAGCATGAAAAATGCATGGAGTGGTCATGAATTGCACACGGTTCCAGGAGCCGCTGCTGAAATGCAGCATGAGGCAGCGCATGAAGACCTTCAGGAATAGGCTGGAAGAGCCTTTGGAAGATAGACCGTGGTTTGCATGGAGACCTGAAGATATTTTGGATATACCAGGACTATGCAAGGGCTCCCATGGAGTGCAGTGTTGGCATGGGATGAAAGTTTTCCCTGGCTACTTTGCCCAGCTGGAGGGGCAGAATTGGAAAACCTGGAGACTGACAGTCTATGGTTATACTGAACTTGAACTGCAGAAGTTTGATGACTGATGATGGTGGTTGAGTTTGCATTGTTCTAGTTTCTCCTTGCTATGCCTTATACCAGTTAAAATGTTTACTCTGTGCCTTTACATGTTGAAAGTATTTAACTTGTTTGATTTTAAGGACTCACTATCTTAAGTTGGTCAAGACTGTGAGAACCTTTGGAATTGGATTGATTACAATTTACAATGTGAAGAACCAAAAAAAAGAAATTAACTAACTTGATACATTTAGCTTCTGTAACCCTGCTTGCTCCCTTGACTCAGGTACAGCCATTTTTGTATGTTGAAACAAGTTGCAATTGCATTTTTGAAATAAGTCCCCTGGAAATTCCTCAGCTTATCAGTTCCCTTAATTTACTGTTGTAAACCAAGTTAAAGTTTCTTCTTCCTTACTTAGGAGACATCATTCAATAGCCAGACGGCAGTACTGCCATTATAGAACAGACAGTCATTCTAAACAAATAAGCCCAGGCCTGGCTCAGATAAGGAACTAGCTAAGTAATGTGCTGACCTCCACCTCTGTAATCTATGCTTGCTTGCCTGCCCAGCAGTAAATCCTTCCACTGCCTGGCTTCTGGGGAGTCTCCAACTAAAGGACCTTCCAGAGATACTCCACCAGGGGGGCCTCCGGCAACAGATAAGTTCTGCAAACCATCTACTGACCTGAGATGTAACCCCCATCTCCCACTCCTTCCCGTATATAAACCCCTTCCCCCTGAGGCCCAGGGCTCTCTTTCTTACTCCGCTGCATCGGTTGTGTGAATTGAGCCCCAGCCTAGGCAGGAAAATAAATGAATCCTGATGTGAATTGCCTTCGAAGTCTTGGCTTTCTTTGGCTCACTGGGCGACACTGGGGGTCCCCAACACTCGTGTGAGGGGCCTGGCACTTCACAATGTGTGATAGTTATAAATCTGTTGGGGGCCAGGGGTGGAATGTGGTAGTTTGAATATATGGCTCCCAATCTATTCAGTGTTTTATTAGTTTATAGTTTGCATCTGCAATCACCTTGCTAGAGGCCATGTCACTGGGTATTAAGGTGTGATGGTGGGTTTGAGATTCCATTGTAAAGATATGCAAAGTGTGCCTAATAGGAGAGTTCCTGAAGTGTGCTGTGGCTTTTGGGCTGTAGGTTGCTCTGTGTGCTGTGTGCCTGGTTGGCTTTTTGCTCTCTTGCCTGGTCCTGTGAAAGCAGGCTGCTTCTCCTGCCATTATGGAACTTCCCCTGGATATGTAAGCTTCAATAATATCCCTTCCTCCATAACTGTGTCTGGTCTGGAAGTTCATCTTAGTGATCCTGAAGCTGCCTGCTACACCATGTTTCTACTTATAACAACTTGCATATCCTATAGTTTTTGTTTCATAAATGTAGTTGTGTTATTTTTCACATACTCATATTTTCCTTTGCAGTTGTGGCTTTTAGAATTAAAGTGCTCTTCATTGTCAAATTTCATGCTGCTTGGCTTGAATTCCATTTTATCTCATATTTAGATAGCCATCCATTCTTTCTTCTTGTTTCTGCTTGCCTGTTATACATTTCCCCATCTTCTATAATCTTGCCCAATCATCATGTTTAAGGTATGTCTCCTGTATATAGTTGGATCTTGCTTATAAACCATATTGAAAGTTTTTTTGTTTGTTTGTTTTTTGTTTATTCGAGGTAGGGTCTCACTCTAGCTCAGGTTGACCTGGAATTCCCTATGTAGTCTCAGGGTGGCCTTGAACTCTCTGCCTCCTACCTCTGCCTCCCGAGTGCTGGGATTAAAGGTGTGCACTACCACACCCAGCTGAAAGTTTTTCTTTTGAAAGTTAGCTTGATATGACAACTTTGATGCTTTATAATTATTTATATATATTTTAAATTATATTTTATGTTTCCTTTTTCTATAAATTGTGACTTTAGGGTGGAAAGAGTGCTCAGTGGTTAAGGCATTTGCCTGTGAAGCCTCAGGACCCATGTACACAAGGTAGCACATGCATCTAGAATTTGTTTATGGCTGCTGAAGTCCCTGGTGCACCTATTCTCATTCTCTCTCTCTCTCTTTCTGCCCTTTTCTCTCTCAAATAAATAAAATAAGTTTATGAATATGCCTTTAGTCTTTAACTTCATAAAATCATTTTTACCTTTCTGAATGGCCAGTCTCTTTGTATTAGTTGTTACTGGCATCCTTTAATGCTCATCCTTTACCTAGGCACATACATGACTTGATCATCGAAGGCAAACAATTACTGTTTGGTATGGGGAAGAGGACCAGTGTGAGGGAGAAGAGGGCAACAGAGGTAATAAGGGAAAGTAATGCAGAGCAAGTACATGAAACATATGCATGAAAACATCATAATGAAACTCATTGTTCTGTACAATAAATATACACTAATAAAGAGATAAAAAATGTTAAAGAAAAAAGTCTAGGGACCTATTTTCTTTCCTTTACCTCTTCCCTTTCTCATTTTTTAGTTTTATCATTCCTGCTGTCACAGTATTTAACATATATACATTAGTTTGCCATCCTCATCCCTCCCATATTTTTTCTTTTAGATCTACATTTACATGTATTATGATGCACACTGACTATCTTTTAAAAAGGATTTCATTTATTTATTTATATATTTATGTGTGTAGAGAGAGAGAGAGAGAGAGAGAGAGAGAGAGAGAGAGACAGATAGAGAGAATGGTCACACCAGGACCTCCAGCCATTGCAAATAAACTCCAGATGGATGCTCCACCTTATGCATCTGGCTTACCTGGGTCCTGGGGAATTGAACTTGGGTCCTTAGGCTCTGCTAAGCTATCTCTCCTGCGCCCCACTATCTTTATGTTGACATTTTTCTCAGTTATCCCTGGTTGAATGAAGCATATCCTCTGGCTGGGTGCAAAATTCTCTAAGTTCTTCTATGTTAAAAACTACTATTTTGTAGTCTTGGTAATTGAAGCTGAGTTTAGTTTGATGTAACATCCTCACCTCCTACATACTTTCACTAATATTTCCAATCAATTATGTGGTTCTAAGAATTTATTTTATATTCATTTTGTGAGAATGATGTGTTTCTCTAGTTCAATAGCACCATCTTTTGTCAATATAGCAATTTCAAAATATCTTGGCTGTACTTGTTTTGGTTGCAGGACAGGAATAGTATGTCCTCCAAGTTTTTGGTTATCGTTTCTCCACACCTGGTAGCCAAATTTCTCTTCCTTTTTTGCCATTTTCTTCTCCAAAATATTCACATATATATGACTGTTCCTAGAAAGCACACATCATTTTAAGTCCGTTTCCTAGGATTTTTGTGTATTTGGACACTTGTTTTTTTTAATATTTGTAGGTATAGGATAGACTTACCTTTTCTGGGAGATGTTTAGATCAATCAACCTCAGAATCCATTGCTAGTTCCCTTTCCCCACAAAATATTTTAGGAATCTATCTTCCCATCCCTTGTAACAGGAAGAAATGTATAGAGATATGGTCATTTTTATTTAGTTCTATCACATTTAATATGGCTCTTGGGGCATTCTTGATCCCCAGTGATGATGGTATGTATTTTAGGGCAGCTTCATTTTTTCATATTCTTGTTCTGTATCAGTCTTATAGGAAATACTGGAAGATGGGACCTCCTATACCACCATTGTCTTCAGCTACCTAGAAGTTTCTGTGTATACTTTGAGACACATACACGCACTCGCATGCACACAGCTATTGAGCTTCCTCAAACAAGTAGCTTTCCAACTTCTGATCATTAAAAATATCACTACTTACTTCTGCATGAGCCACTTCTAATAGTTGTCACCAAGAGTGAAAACCCATGATTAGACTTGCAGAGAAAAGGCTACCTGTTGAAGTTCTGTCAAATACTCCTGGTTTTGATACCCACTTACCATTCTCAATGTGACCACAGCCTAGTCAAGGAGAAAAAAAATACCCAGGCATTCTACCTGGAAACAAAAGAGTCCTGATAACTGTTGTTGTTGTTGTTGTTTTGTTCAGTACACAAACAGATCCCATTGGGGCAACCTTTCTCTCCTTACCCCTCCTGCTCTCATAAATAATCAGTAACCTGCAACTTAACAAATTCATTCACAGCTAAAAGTTAAGTTATGTGGATAGAATTTTATCCCAAGCAATTTCTTTTTCTTATTGCCCTTGAGAACAATATTTTTCCTACAAACTTTTTACATTAGGCTCCCAGCTAGGCCCAAGCAACTACTTATATATTTCACCAGTCAAAAGCTGTGTTTCCTATGGTGAAATCTTCTAAAGAAAAGATTCAGATACTGGTGAAAATCTGGATTTGAAGAAGTTTGTTTCAGTCTTTTCACTATAGCCCATGTCCACAATAGTCTTATGTCCCAAAGAGATTATCTAAAAAATAAATTTCTATAATCTGCTTTCTCTTCATATCACAAAATCTTTTGCCTTTTACTAAAACTGATTTCCTAAAGGTTGTATATTTAGGCAGGGCTGGTCTATCTTCTAATAGAGGGACTCTGGTTATAGAATTTCAGAATCTAGTAGCAGGAGAGATGAAATAATCTTTTTAAGAATCTCCCTCAAATTACTTCCTTTGCCACTCTGATGACAGACGACTCCCAGATGAACTTTATTCAGGGACACTCCTCAAATTCTCTGCTAATAGGAAGTTTTGGCTAAATTTATCTAGTTTATATTCATGTGAATTCTCTTTACAAAACTTGTAATGCAAATTAATTGACAAGAAACCAAGCATCCCTTATTACTTGTGGGATTGCTTTGAAGCCTTTGCCAGATGTCACCAGAGAAATGACACTGTGCCCCTTGAAAAATTTAAATATCCCATGGCCTCCTTACAAGTTTATAGCACTACTCTATGTTATCTCAGTACATAGTTCGAGAGCCCTAGATACATAGCTTTGCAGCATTTTATCTAGAGATTATTAACTGATATGTTTTGTGATCATACTTTATGAATTTCATAAGCTGTTCAAAAGTTATCAATAATGATGGGGCTGGAGAGATGGATTAGCGGTTAAGCACTTGCCTGTAAAGCCTAAGGACCCCAGTTTGAGGCTCGATTCCCCAGGACCCACATAAGCCAGATGCACAAGCTGGCACATGTATCTGGACTTCGTTTGCAGTGGCCGGAGGCCCTGGTGAGCCTGTTCTCTCTCTCTCTCTCTCTCTCTCTCTCTCTCTCTCTTCTCTCTCTCTCTTCTCTCTCCATCTGTCCATTGCTCAAAATAAGTAAATAAACAAAAATTAAAATGTATATTAAAAATTGTCAATAATGATACATACATGTTCATATCATTAAGTACTCTATAGTATTATCTTTGATATTATATTGCATCCTATAGAATAGAACATAAGCTATATCAAGATCAAGGTCCATTAAATTAAGCCCATACTTTTGCATACAGTATATGTGTAATTGTATTTTCCTATGGAAAAGGTGCTTTGATGAGCATATTACTGAATACCTCTTCATAGAGACTGATTATTGCCCTACAGTAAGTTCCTAGATATAGAATTACTTGGTCAAAAGGTTTGAATATTTACAGTTTTGTCCTCTGGAAAGGGTTTGATGATGTATACTTCCTCCAAAGTTATGAGCACATCTATATTACAGAGTTGTCATTTGATGGTAATGGGCTTTTTATGAATAATTATGAATATAGATTTCAGATACTTGAGTGTTTTAAACACTGTGGTAGGCACTGTTATACACATGATTTAATCTTATATAATATCACATAAAATATTCCTAATGATCTTAAAAAGTTGAAATTACTATGTTTATCTTACAGATAAAGAAACTGAGGTTTAAAAAGAAGGAGGAGGGGGGAGAGAAGGAGGAAAAGAAAGAAGGAAGGAGGAGATTTAGAAAGAGAGCTTTTTCTAAATCATATGACCAAAAGAATTGTATGGCTGAGATTTAAACCTGTGATCTTACCTTTGTTTCACAAATACTTCAAGGACTTGAATGACAAACCATCATCATTGTGTCTAATATTTATGGAGTCTTTATTATACGTAAGTTACTTTTTATATGTTTTAAAATATTTGATCATTAGTGGCAAACCTATGATACTGTCTACTCTTATCGCTGAGGCATGGATTCAGTGACATGTGGGATTGCACAGCTAGAAGTCGTAGAGTTGGTATTCAAATCCAGTCAGTTTGGCTTTCCAGACTATTCCAGTATTGAATAGAATACAGTGCAACACCCTGCAAATTTGTGGTAGCATATATCACAATCTTACTATGAATGCTTTTTAAAGGAAGAAAAATGCCTTAACTAAGTATCGTAGATAAAAAGACAGTTACTACCTAATAATGGCTCTCTGTACAATAGTTCTCTAAGAAAATGACTATCCAGGAATTTGCCTACAACGTTCCTACTCCTATTCAGCCATCTGAACTGAATCCACAGAACCATGTTCTATCTATGTCTGAGGAACATAACTTGAATATAAAATCTTTTCATGAAATCAAATGTCCTGGCAATTGAACAAATGAAACAATCCCCCCCTCATATACACACTAAGTTATTTGGAAATGTTAAGTATTATCATTTGAGATGAGCAAAGTTTCTGAAACATCCATAAGTATAATGTAGGGTATTCTATTATTGATATCAGTTAGGATAATGAAGCTACCTCATTGTTGTACAGTATTTAAGACTTTTCTTATGGTCTTATTTTGGTATTCAAAGATTAAAAAGTATGCAGTTTATAAGAGAAGATTATATTTTTGCATCATTTATATAAACACTCAGAACTCTTCTCTCTCACCTCCTTCCCCAGAAAACCAACTTAATGAGTCACAAAACACATTATAATGAATGGGGAAAGTATTTTTAACATTTTATGTAGAAAATGCCTCATTAAAAGCAAATGCTTCAGCAATTCGATTTGAGCTCAGTAAGAACTTCTGTCACATAGGGGTCATTACGACAAATCACTAACACATGTAACTGCTCTATGTGAAGAAGAAGAAGAAGACAACCATAAACCTTCCTTTCTCTACCCAGCAGCATGGTGACTTGCAGCATGGCACCCAGGGCATACTCAGTAATCACTGAAGGGCATAGTGCCCACCATCCAGCTGCAAACAGGACAAAAAATATCGACAGATCATCCAATGTCACCCAAGGTCTTATCTGGATATATTCCATCATGTAGGTGCTTTTAGGTAGAGCACATTTCCATCTGGATGTTTGGCATCATGAAACATGTTGGAGACCGCTGAGCCAAACTGCAACCATTTGGAGGAAGAAGCCTCCACTCTTTGTATTAAGATTTCAGCTTCCTGAGTTCCTGTGAAATTTACCAAGCCTTCCCAAAAAGCCTACTTTGATCTGTAGATAAGAACAAGGTGTAACCTAAAGATATGTATCTTAACAAACAGGATTGATGTAACTCCGCCCTGCCTGTGATCTCAAACACAGACATTCTTGTAAACATCCGTGAGGCCTGTCACTCAAGAGACCCCCTGCCCCTCTCTCAAAACCTCTGGTAGCCATAAAATCCATTTGGCAGCCATAAATCCCATTTGCCTTCTTCCTGCCTCCCCTATATATACCTCTATATGAATAATAATAAACGAAGCCTTGACTGGTGTGGAAGCAAGGCTTTCTTCTTTGTGTCTGCTTGTCTCTCTCATCCAGGAGCAGCCTCCCCTCGAGCCCCTGTTGAACCCCGCCCGGCCGGGCAAGTGGCGCCCAACGTGGGGCTTGAGGTACGAGGACTGACTTGGACGTCGCAAGGAAGGACGGCCGTCTTTCAGCATTGGATCGCCACCTCTTTGGTGAGTGAAGATCCACAGTGGGTCACTACAAGAAAGCCCGCCTGTAATACAGACCTGGGTAAGGTAAGAATAGCGACGAATGTCTCGGGACAAGCCATATATGTTCATAGTTTATGAACCTCAAGGCACAAAGAAAATCGGGTGATCCTTTGGGGACATCCTCCCTTGGGATTTACAGGCCCAGAGTGGGCTGCCTCCCCAATGAAGAAATTGTCTCTTTATTGACGGACTTAGGCAAGTTTCATATGGTTGTCTCGCCATTAAAAAACTAGGCAGAGTTTGTTTCCCCAGTTAGCGAAAAACAAACTCCCTTTCTCCATCAGAGAAAGACTAATAACTACAAGCCCAGGAGGGCTGCCCCCAGTGAGAAGGTAATATATTTGCCCCACTGACGGGTCAGGCGAGAGATAATGTAAAGAAAAAATAAACTGTCCGTTTCTCCATCAGAGAAACGTAACTTAACAAGCCCACAGAGGCTAGCCTCCCCACTGAGGAATTAGGAGGTGTAATGTAAAAAAAACAGACTTTTTCCATCTCAAAGAAAAAGACAGATCTCCCTCTCAGACACTGTTTTCTTATTTCATTCTTTGTTTTCGGTTTAAGCCATGGACTTGAATCAAGGCGACAGGGCAACTGAAGTCTCTCGGCCAGGGCTACTCTCTGGCATTGACTGAAGGCCCCGAGCTCATTGTTCAAATCCTGACAGCACGACCGGTGCTGGCAATAAACCTTCTATCTATTCCTCTTTACAATTTGCAAACTGATCATGCATAGGCCAATAAAAGCCTTTAGGGCAGCTACCGGATTCTTAAACTTGTGGTCAGGCTTGCGTTTGGGACCACCGGGAAATCCCGGGCTATTTATGGCCCAGGAATATTGCCCTTTGGTCTTAACGTTTCTAAACTTTCTCTATCGTGAGGAACACTAGCCTTCATCAAAATGTGGCTGTTAGCTCGAGCTGTGACAAGCTGGCAGATCTGGCAGAGCCGCTCAAAAACCACAGGCAGCAACAAAGACAAAAGCTCACACCTGGGGGCAGGGCTCAGGCTCCTGCAGATTTCTCTTTTCAACATGGGCCAGACGTTAAGTAAACATGAGTTGTTTATCCAAGGGCTTAAAGAATCCCTCAAGTTGCGAGGGGCTAAAGTTAAAAAAAAAGATTTGGTTAAGTTTTTTCTTCTCTTGGAAAATATCTGCCCATGGTTCCCCCAAAAAGGCACTATTGACGAGGAACGATGGGGTCGCGTGGGTAATTGTTTGAAAGATTTTTATCGCATGTTTGGCCCTGAGAAAGTCCCGATCCAAGCCTTCTCCTATTGGAATTTAATTAATGACGTCCTTCAGTCTCATTATTATCAACCTGATGTTTCTAAAGTCATACAGGATGGGGAATCCTTCCTTAAAGAAAACCTTAAGGCTAATCAAACTTCCCTCTGTCAAGATAAAAACCTCTCAGACCCGCCCAAACATCCCCCGTCCCGATGTCCCTCGGTTATTGTTCCTATGCCAGAGGACAACTCACACCCTCCCATTCCAAAAGAGCCTCCTAAGTCCATTTATCCCGTCCTCTCAGGGCTCTTGGGAGGCCCCTGGGAGATGATTCTCTCTCCCAGGATGAGGAGGCAGAATTGAAAGCTGAGGCAACCAAAGATCATAAGCCTGACTGGCCTCCTCTATCTGCCTCTGAGACTAACTCACCGCCATATAACCCCAGTAGAATACCTTCCTTCTGTGCTCCTGCGCTTCATCCGCACTTTGATTTGGAAAAGGTCACTAGGCGGGCTACTCATAAACTTTCCCGTGAAACCCAACTACTCAAAACTCTTCTTAGGACAAAGAGGGAAAAAGCCCTCCTTTTGAAACAACTTCATGAGCTAGACCTAGAGATTCGCTCTCCCTCCACCCCTCCCCTTGCAAAAATAAAATTAAAACAAAACTCTTCATGCCTTTCCCGTGACGCATTCTCAGGTCAGAACAGGAAAGGGTCAATTAACCAGCTCTTTGCCAATTTTAGAGTCACATACAGGAGGCATAGAAAGAGAGGATATAGAAAGAGAGGGTCCAGAGAACCAAATTATTATAAATAGATATAGACTTCTTATAAGTATTTACAACTGTTTTAAGCTCACTTTTGCCTCTCTATACTTTTCTGGGACTACTAACAAAATTTCAAAATATGGGTAAATGCCAAATTATTATAAGTAGATATAGACTTCTTATAAGTATTACAACTGTTTTAAGCTCACTTTTGCTCTCTCTATACTTTTCTGGGACTACTAACAAAATTTCAAAATATGGATAAATGCCAAATTATTATAAATAGATATGGACTTCTTGTAAATAAGCTTTTTTTGTCTCTCTATGCTTTTTCTGGGACTACTAACAAAAAAAAAAAAAAAGGTTTCAAAAATTATATTTAAATTTAAATATGTGCTTAATACTAAATTTGTTAAAAAATTTTTTCATAATGTTCAAATATACTTTCATAATTTAAATGTGTGTCAAAAGTCAAGTCTGATCTATTCTTTAAAGATATTTCATAAGGCCTTTTTTTTCATTAGTAATAATAAGATAAACTGATTAAAAATAAACTTAAAAAAAAAAACTTTAAATATTGGTAACTAATGAAAAAGATTATTACAAAGTGGTTACATAATTTGTAAAATAAAAATATGTAACTGTAGATATTAAGTAAACTTAAACAAAAAGTTAAAGACAAAACACTTAACTAGATTACAGATCTTTTTAGATACAATAAAGTGATTATTAACCTAAGGCTTACATCAAACTAATAAAAGCATGGCTCTAGCTGATAGCAGGTTACTATGGTATTCAATCTGTAAACTTAAAACTTTAGCTTGTTGATATTAATCTGGTCATGATGATGGCTTAAAAAAGACTAAATTTAGAGTACCCAATAAAGTTAATTAAGTTCCTATTTGTCAACATTTTAACTATATCTTAAGGTTAAAATTGGTTCATTAATATTTCTCTCACATAGTTAATATAGCTAATATACAAAAATTCCTAACATCTCCCTCCATTGGCACACCAGTAACTACCCAAGATCTTTAATGTAACCTGTGATAATTGTTTCCCTATCCAACTGTGTTTTCAAAACATCCAACCTTGGGGTCCTCAGCACTCAGACCGGTCTGGTAAGTATCTGAGCTCTCTCTCTCTCTCTTTCTCTCCTTTTAAAGCTTTTCTTGGGCCCTCTGTTTCTGTCATATTCGTGTGTCTATGTTATTGGGCCCTCTATGTTTCTGTCATATTCGTGTGTCTGTGTTATTGGGCCCTATATGTTTCTGTCATATTTGTGTGTCTGTATGTTGTTTCCCTATGGACAGACGCTTCTCCCTTGACTTAATAACATGGGACAGTTCCCTTCCCCCTCTTTAGGACAAAAATCAAGGACATCGCTCAGAAAAATGGAGTATCTATTTCTGTTCCTCAATGGCTATCAGAGGACACCCTTCCATTCAAATATTAAAAAAAATGTTTTCTGTCCTAGGAACAGACATCCAGACCAGATCCCATACATCGTGACCTGAAAAATTTAATTAACCCCCCACCCTTTTTTCACTCCTTTCTTCACAGGTGTTGGCAGCCACAGCTAAAAGAGACATTAAGCCCACCGCTGAAGCCTCAGTCCCAATTCTTGTGTGGGGAGGGAATGGGAACTGGGAATTACATCTCAGGTCAATAAATAAGTTACATCTCAGGTCAATTAATGAGTTACATCTCAGGTCAATAAATGGTTTACAAAATTTGTCCGTTATAAAAACCAGAGGCCCCCATGGCTGAGTATCTCTAAAAGGTCCTACAGGTATAAAACTCCCCAAAAGCTATGTTATTGGACTGATTAAAATTTTTCTCAAACTTTTTCTTCACAGATAGATATTGATTAAAAGCTGTCAGTCAGGATAGATGCTCTAAAAAATGCTGTTATGTATTAAAAAGGCAGGTTGTCAATCTGGTGGTTCAAAAGCAATTGTTCTGTCATGAGCATTACTCCTTTATCCTACAATGGGACTGCTACTATATGGTAAAAGGTTAAAAATCATATTTGGGGTATTTAAAATCTTAATAATCTTAACATAAATTTACAAGGTTTACAAAAAGAAAATATCTGTTATTTCATATAGTCATTTGTCTTTTGGTGATCCTGCTAAGGCTACAAAATTTTTTTTGATGCCTTAAGTATCTCCCAAGCAGTTTCTTTCTCAGATTCTCATTTGGCTTAAGCAGGGGGAAATTTACTGCTGGGCAAACATAGATTACAGAGTTAGAGGTCAACACATTCCTTAGCTAGTTAGGCCTGGGTTGAATAAATGTCTGATTCTATAATGACAGTACTGTCATCTGGCTAATAAATGATGTCTTCTAAGTAAAAAAGAAAAAACTTTAACTTGGTTTACAACAGTAATTTAGAGAAATAATAAACTCAAAAATTTCCAGGAGGCTTATTTCAGCAATGCAATTGCAACTTGTTTCAACATACAGAGGTGGCTGTGCCTGAGTCAGGCAAGCAAACAGTGTTACAGAGACTGAAATGTAACAGGTTAATTGATTTCTTTTTTTGGTTCTTCAGTATATACCAAAATAAATATAATTTATGATTACAGTTGGGTCCCCAAAAAATAAATAATCAGAGATACAGCCCATCTTGGGTCCCAAAGGTGGCCTCAAACAAAATTATAAAAAGTACGCTAAAAAAAAAATTATTTTAAGTTTTGCACGTGTCTGCCCCTCCCTTATCCTTTTGTACTTGGGCCCAGGTGGGTCAATCACCTAATGAAATTTACTCTTAGTTGTACCTGGTATATTATCACCAATTGTATTAATTCTAAAAAGAACACAGCTACAGATTACTCCTCCAATGTAGTCTTTATTGTCATGTGTTCTCCTGACTTAATTATGCCAATCAAAAGGACTGAGTCCTGGTACTCCAGCTTCCAGAGCTCAAGTGTTCCAGCAACCTCTACAGGTCCACTATCACAGACTGGAGCTGGCAAGCCGAGGAATCGTGACTGAGGACTTGCCTCCAGCTGAGACCTTCCCCTAACAATGAATGTAAAACCCTATAGCCACTGTAAGCCCTGTAAATTTGTTTACCTAATGCCTGTAAAACATATAGTCTCTGTACACCCTATAGCCACTGTAAACCCTGTAAATTTGTTTTCTTTTTAAAACTTATAGTCTCTGTAAAACCTAATGTCTGTAAAACATATATTCTCTGTAAACCCTATAGCCACTGTAAGCCCTGTAAATTTGTTTACCTTTTAAAACCTATAGTTTCTGTAAAACTTAATGTCTGTAAAACTTATAATTTCTGTAAAACCTAATGTCTGTAAAACTTATAGTTTCTGTAAACCCTATAGCCACTGTAAACCCTGTAGATTTGTTTACCTTTTATAATCATTCTAGGCATGTTGGCCAAGGTTTAATACTCAAGCCTCTGAGAACCGCATAAGCATTCAGACTTATGCACCCCTAGGGGATGGGTACCAATGTGGGTATGGAAAAACACAAGGGAAGGTCTTACTGACCACATCTAAATTCCCTGAGAGAAAAACCTGACTTGCATGGAGGTTGGTACCATACATAATAATTATATAGGCCCTGCCTCCCCTCCCCAAAAGGTACCAAGGGCCAAATCTGTGGGCAATAAAATGACCCACGGGAGGAGCCAGGTCACTTCTCCCCCCACTTGGTTAAAGCCCACCACTTGACTGCGGGCCTCCCCTGTCTTGTATAAAAGAAGGGAGGAGATGTTGGAGACCGCTGAGCCAAACTGCAACCATTTGGAGGAAGAAGCCTCCACTCTTTGTATTAAGATTTCAGCTTCCTGAGTTCCTGTGAAATTTACCAAGCCTTCCCAAAAAGCCTACTTTGATCTGTAGATAAGAACAAGGTGTAACCTAAAGATATGTATCTTAACAAACAGGATTGATGTAACTCCGCCCTGCCTGTGATCTCAAACACAGACATTCTTGTAAACATCCGTGAGGCCTGTCACTCAAGAGACCCCCTGCCCTCTCTCAAAAACCTCTGGTAGCCATAAAATCCATTTGGCAGCCATAAATCCCATTTGCCTTCTTCCTGCCTCCCCTATATATACCTCTATATGAATAATAATAAACAAGCCTTGACTGGTGTGGAAACAAGGCTTTCTTCTTTGTGTCTGCTTGTCTCTCTCATCCAGGAGCAGCCTCCCTCGAGCGCCCTCTGTTGAACCCCGCCGCCGGGCAGAAACCCAAATCATTTTCACCATTTTACATATAGCACAAGCTATATGGGCTCAGGGGTTAGAGTCACATCTACAAATTTAATTGCAAACCAAAACCTCACCTCATACTCAAAATGCTGCAGCATCTTAAGCTTTTAGGTCTCCGACCAGAATAAGAAAGAAGGAGTGCAGGCATGCCTGCAGGCAGTCGGGACTAATTTTGTCACAAAACCATAGTTACTGACTTAAATGATGCAAGTACACAGAGGCACAGATGTTCACTTGTCCCCAGTGAGGCCCCAGAATGCGCACATGGAGTGGCACTTAGACTGAGGTACAGCCGCATCCACCCAGACAAGGCTGAAGTCACCAGTGTTGATGGTGCCACTGAGGTAGTAATAAGTCACTCTGGGGAACTAGCCTCCTACACAGAATGGGAAAACATGAGATGATTTCCTTTGCTAGTGGTAATCTTTTGGGTCACATCTTTTCTAGCTTATCCCATGGGGTCAATTTTGCTAACCCTTGGCTAGTAATAATAGGGGTGGCAATTGTGGTTAATATTTATGGAAGTCATACTCTGTGTCAATTCCAGAGCTAAGCTCTGTACATGCCTTATCTCATTTAATCCTCAAGACCTATAAATATTATACTATTAATAAAGATGAGGAAATTGAGGGCAAAGAAAGTAAATAACTTCAAGCCTAAATTCTTTAACATGTAAACCGAATTGGCATTTGAAGTAAATTTATTTTCTGACTTTTACTGTCTCTTATTTTTATTGCTTTACTATGTTACGCAACCAGTTAATTTTTTAAAAGTATCTGTATCCCTACTCTAAAAAATAAATAATGAAATTGGGAAAATTCATTTGTTCCCACTGCCCATGACTTGCTGTCTCAGCCAGCCCAGCTTCCCTTACTGGGAGGGAAGGAACCTAAATCCCAAGGAGAGCAATCCCAGGGCTGCCAGTGGCCATGGTGCCTACCGTTAGGAAGTGTCGGTCTTTTGCCTCATGCCTCCTCTGGCTGTGAGCTGGAGGGTAAGCTGGCAGTGGTGGAGCAGCTATGGAAAGGGGGGCAGCAGCTCTCTGCTCTCTGCGATTGCTCCGGCTCCGGTGTTCTGAGAGGGGAGAAAAGACAATAATAATGAATTACCTGGCATTTAAAATTTCTCTTTCCCCCTTCAGAGTATTAGCAAAAGGCTTTTATTTAATGCAGCTAATTTATATATCAAATCAGGTCTTCAGAGTGGTTCCCAATTAAACTTTCACTTGCTATTAACATGGGGAAATTACATCCATTTCTGTGAGTCCATCTTGGATTTTTAAAAAATATTTTATTTTTATTTATTTATTTGAGAGAAAGCGATACATCAATAGGCAGGGGAAGATAGAGAGATACAGAAATAGGCAGGGGAGAGAGAGAGGAGAGAGAGAGAATGGGCATGCCAGGGCCTTCAGCCACTGTAAACAAACTCCAGATGCATGCACCACCTTGTGCATCTGGCTTACGTGGGTCTTGGGAATCAAACCGGGATCCTTTGGCTTTGCAGGCTCCCAGATAACCCCTAAGCCATCCCTCAAGCCCCATCTTGAAATTTTTATACCAAATGGCTCACTTACTAAATTCAAGTAAGCATCTTTAACCACTGAGCAATCTCCCAAGCCCTCGCTTACTGAGTTCAGTGTGTCTCATTTCAAAACAATACAAGTGGGGTTAAAAAAGTTGCAAGCAATGGTGGACGGCTTGCTACCATGAGTCCTAGAGTGGAGAGTATATGCAGACATAGTAAACCTCACCACACTGGATATTGGAGCCAGAGCACACCAGCTCCCAGAAAGGACTCCTATGGAGTCAGGATTTTGTGGGCTGGTTTTTCAACCTTGGAACCTGGAAATAGTCCATAGTGACAATGTCATATATCATATAAGTTGGAAAATGCTATAGGTTGGGGATTTTATATATCTTCTATTGTTTCCCAGAAATGTAGGTGACCATGATCCTACGTCTCTCCTGTCACACACACACACACACACACACACACACACACACACACACACACACCCCCTCAGAGGGCTTTGAAATCCTAGGCTCCCAGAAAAGTAAGGCCATCCCAGTGACAACTTTTTTCTTAGTTAAGGGAAGAGCTATCACTGGGAACAACTAAGAAGTAGCTATGTGTTGTTTCAAGTAGTCCGACTTCATAATAAGAATAACTGAGATAAGGTCCTGAGTTTTTTCTCCAGCATCACAAAAATCAATCAATAAATATGCAAACAAATATCACTGGGGTACCAAGAACACAATCTAGCTTCTGTGTCTCTGTGAGCCTCAAAAAAAAAAAAAACTTCCTATACTAAAAGCTGCTCATCTGCCAAAAATAGTTTATATTCATCTCCAGAGTTTAAAGTGTCTAGACTCCCTGTCGTGATCAAGGTACAAACTGGTATAGTCATTTTTTAAAATCTGTCCTTCTATTATTTAAAATCAGTATTATTCACTATATGTATAAGAATACTGATAATTCCCAATTGTTAACAAGTACTTCTGCTAAGACGGAGATGCTTGGCTAAAGCTCCTTTGTGCATCCTCTCAACTTCCCCACAGAGTGGGCATTAGTGCTGTGCCTCCTCTGTAGAAGCCCAAACAGATTCAGGGAGAATAAGCTGCTGTGCAGTAAACAGTAGTATAGACTAGGCTCCAATGTCTTTAACTTGATATTACTCACCTGTGGGCACTATAAAGACCAAATATAACTCACCCATCACAGCAATATTTCTTGGCATTGTAAGCACTTGATTATGGCAATATTTTGTTCAGTTCTGATGCTTTGAACAATAATAGAATATAATTTAGAATATTTGACAAGTTATAAGGCACTACATAACTATTTATTTATTTATTTGTTTATTATTTTAAAGAGAGAGAGAGAGAATTGGTGCTCTAGGGCCTCAGCCACTGAAATCAAATCCAGATGCTTGTGCTACCTAGTGGGCATGTGCAACCTTACGCTTGCCTCACCTTTTTACTTCTGGCTTACATGGGATCTGGAGAGTCAAACATGGGTCCTTAGGCTTCACAGACAAGGACTTTAACCACTAAGCCATCTCTCCAGCCCTACTTACCTTTTTTAAACCTGTGCCAGGATACAGATCTTACTATGTACTGTCAGATGCCCTTTCTCTCAAGGCCCTATATACCCATTTATGTTGATTTTTTTAAAAAAAAACCATCTCTGTCAACCTCTTCTACTATTAGCCCCTGGGGAGAGAATATATATATATAATCAGTGCTAGAAATTGAACCCAGGTGTCACACGTGCTAGGCAAGGGCCCTACCACTGAGTTATTTGCCCAGCTTTAGATCTACATTTACATGTATTATGATGCACACTGACTATCTTTTAAAAAACATTTTATTTATTTATTTATTTATTTATTTATTTATTTATTTATTTAGAGAGAGAGAGAGAGAGAGAGAGAGGCAGATAGAGAGAATGGTCACACCAGGACCTCCAGCCACTGCAAATAAACTCCAGATGGATGCTCCACCTTGTGCATCTGGCTTACCTGGGTCCTGGGGAATTGAACCTGGGTCCTTAGGCTTCGCAGGCAAGCACCTTAACCGCTAAGCCATCTCTCCTGCGCCCCACTATCTTTATGTTGACATTTTTCTCAGTTATCCCTGGTTGAATGAAGCATATCCTCTGGTTGGGTGCAAAATTCTCTAAGTTCTTCTATGTTAAAAACTACTATTTGGTAGTCTTGGTAATTGAAGCTGAGTTTGGCTTGATGTAACATCCTCACCTCCTACATACTTTCACTAATATTTCCAATCAATTATGTGGTTCTAAGAATTTATTTTATATTCATTTTGTGACAATGATGTGTTTCTCTAGTTCAATAGCACCATCTTTTGTCAGTATAGCAATTTCAAGATATCTTGGTTGTACTTGTTTTGGTTGCAGGACAGGAGTAGTATGTCCTCCAAGTTTTTGGTTATCGTTTCTCCACACCTGGTAGCCAAATTTCTCTTCCTTTTTTGCCATTTTCTTCTCCAAAATATTCACATATATATGACTGTTCCTAGAAAGCACACCTCATTTTAAGTCCTTTTCCTATGATTTTTGTGTATTTGGACACTTGTTTTTTTAATATTTGTAGGTATAGGATAGACTTACCTTTTCTGGGAGAAGTATAGATCAATCAACCTCAGAATCCATTGCTAGTTCCCTTTCCCCACAAAATATTTTAGGAATCTATCTTCCCATCCCTTGTAACAGGAAGAAATGTATAGAGATATGGTCATTTTTATTTAGTTCCATCACATTTAATATGGCTCTTGGGGCATTCTTGATCCCCAGTGATGATGGTATGTATTTTAGGGCAGCTTCATTTTTTTCATATTCCTGTTCTGTATCAGTCTTATAGGAAATACTGGAAGATGGGACCTCCTATACCACCATTGTCTTCAGCTACCTAGAAGTTTCTGTGTATACTTTGAGACACACACGCACTCGCATGCACACAGCTATTGAACTTCCTCAAACAAGTAGCTTTCCAACTTCTGATCATTAAAAATATCACTACTTACTTCTGCATGAGCCACTTCTAATGGTTGTCACCAAGAGTAAAAACCCATGATTAGACTTGCAGAGAAAAGGCTACCTGTGGAAGTCCTGGTTTTGATACCCACTTACCATTCTCAATGTGACCACAGCCTAGTCAAGGAGAAAAAAAAATCCCCAGGCATTCTACCTGGAAACAAAAGAGTTCTGATAACTGGGTTTTTTGTTGTTGTTGTTTTGTTCAGTACACAAACAGATCCCATTGGGGCAACCTTTCTCTCCTTACCCCTCCTGCTCTCATAAATAATCAGTAACCTGCAACTTAACAAATTCATTCACAGCTAAAAGTTAAGTTATGTGGATAGAATTTTATCCCAAGCAATTTCTTTTTCTTATTGCCCTTGAGAACAATATTTTTCCCACAAACTTTTTACATTAGGCTCCCAGCTAGGCCCAAGCAACTACTTATATATTTCACCAGTCAAAAGCTGTGTTTCCTATGGTGAAATCTTCTAAAGAAAAGATTCAGATACTGGTGAAAATCTGGATTTGAAGAGGTTTGTTTCAGTCTTTTCACTATAGCCCATGTCCACAATAGTCTTATGTCCCAAAGAGATTATCTAAAATTAATTTTCTATAATCTGCTTTCTCTTCATATCACAAAATCTTTTGCCTTTTACTAAAACTGATTTCCTAAAGGTTGTATATTTAGGCAGGGCTGGTCTATCTTCTAATAGAGGGACTCTGGTTATAGAATTTCAGAATCTAGTAGCAGGAGAGATGAAATAATCTTTTTAAGAATCTCCCTCAAATTACTTCCTTTGCCACTCTGATGACAGACGACTCCCAGATGAACTTTATTCAGGGACACTCCTCAAATTCTCTGCTAATAGGAAGTTTTAGCTAAATTTATCTAGTTTATATTCATGTGAATTCTCTTTACAAAACTTGTAATGCAAATTAATTGACAAGAAACCAAGCATCCCTTATTACTTGTGGGATTGCTTTGAAGCCTTTGCCAGATGTCACCAGAGAAATGACACTGTGCCCCTTGAAAAATTTAAATATCCCATGGCCTCCTTACAAGTTTATAGCACTGCTCTATGTTATCTCAGTACATAGTTCGAGAGCCCTAGATACATAGCTTTGCAGCATTTTATCCAGAGATTATTAACTCAGATATGTTTTGTGATCATACTTTATGAATTTCATAAGCTGTTCAAAAGTTATCAATAATGATGGGGCTGGAGAGATGGATTAGTGGTTAAGCACTTGCCTGTAAAGCCTAAGGACCCCAGTTTGAGGCTCGATTCCCCAGGACCCACATAAGCCAGATGCACAAGCTGGCACATGTATCTGGACTTCGTTTGCAGTGGCCGGAGGCCCTGGTGAGCCTGTTCTCTCTCTCTCTCTCTCTCTCTCTCTCTCTCTCTCTCTCTCTCTCTTCTCTGTCCATTGCTCTCAAATAAGTAAATAAACAAAAATTAAAATGTATATTAAAAATTGTCAATAATGATACATACATGTTCATATCATTAAGTACTCTATAGTATTATCTTTGATATTATATTGCATCCTATAGAATAGAACATAAGCTATATCAAGATCAAGGTCCATTAAATTAAGCCCATACTTTTGGATACAGAATATGTGTAATTGTATTTTCCTATGGAAAAGGTGCTTTGATGAGCATATTACTGAATAAATCTTCATAGAGACTGATTATTGCCCTACAGTAAGTTCCTAGATATAGAATTACTTGGTCAAAAGGTTTGAATATTTACAGTTTTGTCCTCTGGAAAGGGTGTGATGATGTATACTTCCTCCAAAGTTATGAGCACATCTATATTACAGAGTTGTCATTTGATGGTAATGGGCTTTTTATGAATAATTATGAATATAGATTTCAGATACTTGGGTGTTTTAAACACTGTGGTAGGCACTGTTATACACATGATTTAATCTTATATAATATCACATAAAATATTCCTAATGATCTTAAAAAGTTGAAATTACTATGTTTATCTTACAGATAAAGAAACTGAGGTTTAAAAAGAAGGAGGAGGGGGAGGGAAGGAGGAAAAGAAAGAAGGAAGGAAGGGATTTAGAAAGAGAGCTTTTTCTAAATCATATGACCAAAACAATTGTATGGCTGAGATTTAAACCTGTGATCTTACCATTGTTTCACAAATACTTCAAGGACTTGAATGACAAACCATCATCATCGTGTCTAATATTTATGGAGTCTTTATTATACATAAGTTACTTTTTATATGTTTTAAAATATTTGATCTTTAGTGGCAAACCTATGATACTGTCTACTCTTATCTCTGAGGCATGGATTCAGTGACATGTGGGATTGCACAGCTAGAAGTCGTAGAGCTGGTATTCAAATCCAGTCAGTTTGGCTTTCCAGACTATTCCAGTATTGAATAGAATACAGTGCAACACCCTGCAAATTTGTGGTAGCATATATCACAATCTTACTATGAATGCTTTTTAAAGGAAGAAAAATGCCTTAACTAAGTCTCGTAGATGAAAAGAAAGTTACTACCTAATAATGGCTCTCTATACAATAGTTCTCTAAGAAAATGTCTATCCAGGAATTTGCCTACAAAGTTCCTACTCCTATTCAGCCATCTGAACTGAATCCACAGAACCATGTTCTATCTATGTCTGAGGGACATAACTTGAATGTAAAATCTTTTCATGAAATCGAATGTCCTGGCAATTGAACAAATGAAACAACCCCCCCCATACACACACCAAGTTATTTGGAAATGTTAAGTATTATCATTTGAGATGAGCAAAGTTTCTGAAACATCCATAAGTATAATGTAGGGTATTCTATTATTGATATCTGTTAGGATAATGAAGCTACCTCATTGTTGTACAGTATTTAAGCCTTTTCTTATGGTCTTATTTTGGTATTCAAACATTAAAAAGTATGCAGTTTATAAGAGAAGATTATATTTTTGCATCATTTATGTAAACACTCAAAATTCTTCTCTCTCACCTCCTTCCCAAGAAAACCAACTTAACGAGTCACAAAACACATTATAATGAATGGGGCAAGTATTTTTAACATTTTATGTAGAAAATGCCTCATTAAAAGCAAATGCTTCAGCAATTCGATTTGAGCTCAGTAAGAACTTCTGTCACATAGGGGTCATTACGACAAATCACTAACACATGTAACTGCTCTATGTGAAGAAGAAGAAGAAGACAACCATAAACCTTCCTTTCTCTACCCAGCAGCATGGTGACTTGCAGCATGGCACCCAGGGCATACTCAGTAATCACTGAAGGGCATAGTGCCCACCATCCAGCTGCAAACAGGACAAAAAATATCGACAGATCATCCAATGTCACCCAAGGTCTTATCTGGATATATTCCATCATGTAGGTGCTTTTAGGTAGAGCACATTTCCATCTGGATGTTTGGCATCATGAAACCCAAATCATTTTCACCATTTTACATATAGCACAAGCTATATGGGCTCAGGGGTTAGAGTCACATCTACAAATTTAATTGCAAACCAAAACCTCACCTCATACTCATAATGCTGCAGCGTCTTTAGCTTTTAGGTCTCAGACCAGAATAAGAGAGAAGGAGTGCAGGCATGCCTGCAGGCAGTCGGGACTAATTTTGTCACAAAACCATAGTTACTGACTTAAATGATGCAAGTACACAGAGGCACAGATGTTCACTTGTCCCCAGTGAGGCCCCAGAATGCGCACATGGAGTGGCACTTAGACTGAGGTACAGCCACATCCACCCAGACAAGGCTGAAGTCACCAGTGTTGATGGTGCCACTGAGGTAGTAATAAGTCACTCTGGGGAACTAGCCTCCTACACAGAATGGGAAAACATGAGATGATTTCCTTTTCTAGTGGTAATCTTTTGGGTCACATCTTTTCTAGCTTATCCCATGGGGTCAATTTTGCTAACCCTTGGCTAGTAATAATAGGGGTGGCAATTGTGGTTAATATTTATGGAAGTCATACTCTGTGTCAATTCCAGAGCTAAGCTCTGTACATGCCTTATCTCATTTAATCCTCAAGACCTATAAATATTATACTATTAATAAAGATGAGGAAATTGAGGGCAAAGAAAGTAAATAACTTCAAGCCTAAATTCTTTAACATGTAAACCAAATTGGCATTTGAAGTAAATTTATTTTCTGACTTTTACTGTCTCTTATTTTTATTGCTTTACTATGTTACACAACCAGTTAATTTTTAAAAAGTATCTGTATCCCTACTCTAAAAAAGCATGAAATTGGGAAAATTCATTTGTTCCCACTGCCCATGACTTGCTGTCTCAGCCAGCCCAGCTTCCCTTACTGGGAGGGAAGGAACCTAACTCCCAAGGAGAGCAATCCCAGGGCTGCCAGTGGCCACGGTGCCTACCGTTAGGAAGTGTCGGTCTTTTGCCTCATGCCTCCTCTGGCTGTGAGCTGGAGGGTAAGCTGGCAGTGGTGGAGCAGCTATGGAAAGGGGGGCAGCAGCTCTCTGCTCTCTGCGATTGCTCCGGCTCCGGTGTTCTGAGAGGGGAGAAAAGACAATAATAATGAATTACCTGGCATTTTAAATTTCTCTTTCCCCCTTCAGAGTATTAGCAAAAGGCTTTTATTTAATGCAGCTAATTTATATATCAAATCAGGTCTTCAGAGTGGTTCCCAATTAAACTTTCACTTGCTATTAACATGGGGAAATTACATCCATTTCTGTGAGTCCATCTTGGATTTTTAAAAAATATTTTATTTTTATTTATTTATTTGAGAGAAAGCGATACATCAATAGGCAGGGGAAGATAGAGAGATACAGAAATAGGCAGGGGGAGAGAGAGAGGGAGAGAGAGAGAATGGGCATGCCAGGGCCTCCAGCCACTGTAAACAAACTCCAGATGCATGCACCACCTTGTGCATCTGGCTTACGTGGGTCTTGGGGAATCAAACCGGGATCCTTTGGCTTTGCAGGCGAACGCCTTAACCCCTAAGCCATCCCTCCAGCCCCATCTTGAAATTTTTATACCAAATGGCTCACTTACTAAATTCAAGTAAGCATCTTTAACCACTGAGCAATCTCCCAAGCCCTCGCTTACTGAGTTCAGTGTGTCTCATTTCAAAACAATACAAGTGGGGTTAAAAAAGTTGCAAGCAATGGTGGACGGCTTGCTACCATGAGTCCTAGAGTGGAGAGTATATGCAGACATAGTAGACCTCACCACACTGGATATTGGAGCCAGAGCACACCAGCTCCCAGAAAGGACTGCTATGGAGTCAGGATTTTGTGGGCTGGTTTTTCAACCTTGGAACCTGGAAATAGTCCATAGTGACAATGTCATATATCATATAAGTTGGAAAATGCTATAGGTTGGGGATTTTATATATCTTCTATTGTTTCCCAGAAATGTAGGTGACCATGATCCTATGTCTCTCCTGTCACACACACACACACACACACACACACACACACACACACACACATACACACACACACACACACACACACACACTCAGAGGGCTTTGAAATCCTAGGCTCCCAGAAAAGTAAGGCCATCCCAGTGACAACTTTTTTCTTAGTTAAGGGAAGAGCTATCACTGGGAACAACTAAGAAGTAGCTATGTGTTGTTTCAAGTAGTCCGACTTCATAATAAGAATAACTGAGATAAGGTCCTGAGTTTTTTCTCCAGCATCACAAAAATCAATCAATAAATATGCAAACAAATATCACTGGGGTACCAAGAACACAATCTAGCTTCAGGGTCTCTGTGAATCTCAAAAAAAAAACAAAAAACAAAAAACAAAACCCAACCTTCCTATTCTAAAATCTGCTCATCTGCCAAAAATAGTGTATATTCATCTCCAGAGTCTAAAGTGTCTAGACTCCCTGTCGTGATCAAGGTACAAACTGGTATAGTCATTTTTTAAAATCTGTCCTTCTATTATTTAAAATCAGTATTATTCACTATATGTATAAGAATACTGATAATTCCCAATTGTTAACAAGTACTTCTGCTAAGACGGAGATGCTTGGCTAAAGCTCTTATGTGCATCCTCTCAACTTCCCCACAGAGTGGGCATTGGTGCTGTGCCTCCTCTGTAGAAGCCCAAACAGATTCAGGGAGAATAAGCTGCTGTGCAGTGAACAGTAGTATAGACTAGGCTCCAATGTCTTTAACTTGATATTACTCACCTATGGGCACTATAAAGACCAAATATAACTCACCCATCACAGCAATATTTCTTGGCATTTTAAGCACTTGATTATGGCAATATTTTGTTCAGTTCTAATGCTTTGAACAATGATAGAATATAATTTAGAATATTTGACAAGTTATAAGGCACTACATACCTATTTATTTATTTATTTGTTTATTATTTTAAAGAGAGAGAGAGAATTGGTGCTCTAGGGCCTCAGCCACTGAAATCAAACTCCAGATGCTTGTGCTACCTAGTGGGCATGTGCAACCTTACGCTTGCCTCACCTTTTTACTTCTGGCTTACATGGGATCTGGAGAGTCAAACATGGGTCCTTAGGCTTCACAGACAAGGACTTTAACCACTAAGCCATCTCTCCAGCCCTACTTACCTTTTTTAAACCTGTGCCAGGATACAGATCTTACTATGTACTGTCAGATGCCCTTTCTCTCAAGGCCCTATATACCCATTTATGTTGATTTTTAAAAAAAAAAAAACATCTCTGTCAACCTCTTCTACTATTAGCCCCTGGGGAGAGAATATATATATATAATCAGTGCTAGAAATTGAACCCAGGTGTCACACATGCTAGGCAAGGGCCCTACCACTGAGTTATTTGCCCAGCCTTTTTAGTATATAATTTTTTTAATGCTGCTAGTTTAATTGTCTAATATGGTTTTATGTACTGATTTATATATATATATATATAATATATATATATTTTTATTTATATTATTTTGATTTTACATTCATAGTAAAGGATCCATTGTCCTCCTCCCTATCCTCCCACTTTCAAAGGGACCCTTGTCAATGGGGAATGTGGGTCAAGCATTGTGAGGTTGGTTAAGAGTTCTGGGGGGTTGGCCCCAGTCTCTGTGCATAATGCCCCAACTATGGCTCTAACAATCTTTCTGCCCCCTCTTCCGCAAGTTTCCCTGAGCCACATTGGGGTCATTTTAGTTCTGCTTCAGTGATGCGGTTTCAGGGCCTCTGTGTCTCTGGATCTCTGGCTTAGTTGGAGTTGGATGTTCTCTGTGTTTATCTCCTTCGGCCTTTTGCTGGTGTCATGATCGCCATGAATACTGAACTCTTGCCCTTCCCCTGCGTTGTTCTATGGTTTCAGCTGGGGCCCTGGTGAGGTGTGGTTAGCTGATCCTCCCTTCAGGTTTGATGTCCACCTGAAAAAAGATAAGCAAATTCTCCATCGGAGAGAAAAGTTAGTACTAGGTAGAAGGGATGACCATCTATGTTTTGGAGGGAAATTTATATGCATTGGCTCTCTTCTAGCCCACATTTGGTGGTATCTTGATCTTGGAGACTGAGCTCATTTTTGTACCTGGTTTTGACTTATTTCCCAGTTCCAGCAATGAGTTCCATTCCACTGAGTGGATCTATTAGCCAAATCAAGAGCAGTTGGTTACCCACCATGGCTGATTGCCACTACTGCACTTGTATGAGCATTACGTCAAGTTGTTTCCAGCTGGGTATCTTAGACTGCCAGTTGTTTGGACAGATGTCGGTCATTTTCCCCCAGTTGCTTGTATAGCGCCCTCTGGTACTAGACTAGCTAACTGTCTGGGGACTGACCCTCTTCCAGATTCTGAACATATCTCTTCGTGTTTGGTCTCACACATGTAAGCTGTCTTCAACAGTAGGGTCTTGCCATTAACCTTTGGTGGGTCACCAAGAACTCTGACAGAAGTCTGTCTATTTTGGGAAACCTTGTAGGTGTTTCAGATCAACAGCTCATTGTGGAAGTTCACCCCATGCTGGCACTGGGAGTTATAAGTCTGCACCTAGGAAGATGAGGGAAGAAAAAGATAATACAGAGGAGAAAGTGAGTATAGAGAGGGGAGGGAGAGAGAACGAGAGAGAGAGAGAGAGAGAGAGAGAGAGAGAAGCAGGACAAGATTAAGGTTGGCCTTCATGATGCTCTCTCCAGGTTCCTGTGGTTCGGGTGTTCCCTCTGCGGGCCTGCTGAAGGATCAATGTTTTAACCTGTTGTTCAGAATAAAGGGTTTTATAGTGTCTTTTCCTTTTGGGTCCCAATTTGTATCCCCCCCTTGTTCTCCCTCCCACCCTCTCGTTCCCTCCCACCCTTACCCTCCCCCTCCCCCCCACCCTCCCTTTTGTCTGGGCTTCAGAGTGTTTATTTGGTTTGGCCACCTGCCACATGGTTTCAGGTTAGGAGTGACAGATAAACGAGACCATGCGACGATTATCTTTTTGTGCTTGGGTGAGCTCACTGAGGATGATCTGTTCCATGTTTGACCATTTTTTTTCAAATTTCCTTATTTCATCTTTCCTTACTGCTATGTAGAATTCCATAGTATAGATATACCACATCTTTGTTATCCATTCATCTAGAGATGGACACCTGGGTTGATTCAGCTCTTTGCTATTATGAATTGAGCAGCTATAAACATGGTTGAGCAAATGTCTCTGATCTGAGGCTTGGGGCCTTTAGGGTATATGCCCAATAAGGGAATAACTGGGTCCATTGGTAGGTCTATGGTCATCCTTTTCAGGAGCCTCCATATAGCTTTCCATAGTGGTTGAACCATTTTACATTCCCACCAGCAGTGAAAGGTTGTTCCTATTTCTCCACATCCTCGCCAGCATTTATTTTCATTATTTTTTTAATGCTAGCCATCCTTACTGGGGTAAGGTGGAATCTCATAGTTGTTTTAATTTGCATTTCCCTGATGATTAGGGATGTTGAACATTTTCTTAAATGTGCATTTGCTATTTGTATTGCTTCCTCTGAGAACTCCCTGTGCAGTTCTCTGCCCCACTTTGTGAGTGGATTGTTTGATGATTTGTTTTTTAGGTTTTGGAATTCTTTGTAGATTCTAGAAATCAGGCCTCTGTCAGTTGTATAGCTGGTGAAAATTTTCTCCCATTCTGTAGGTAATCTGCTGGCTTTGGTATAGTATTTTTGTCAGTGAAAAAGCTTTTCAGCTTCATGTGATCCCAATGGTTGAGTGATTGTTTGATTTCCTGAGCTGTTGGGGTTTTGTTCAGGAAATCTTTTCCCACTCCTATATCGTGGAAGGTTCCTCCTATTTTTTCTTCCAGTAGCAGCATAGTTTCTGGTTTTACATTAAGGTCTTTGATCCATTTGGACTGAATTTTTGTGCATGGAGAGATGTGTGGGTCGAGTTTCATTTTCCTACATATGGATGTCCAGTTTGTCCAGCACCATTTGTTGAAGATGCTGTCCTTTTTCCATTCTACATTGCTAGGGCCTTTGTCAAATATCAAGTAGCTGTAGTTTCTTGACCCAAAATCTGGGTCTTCAATTCTGTTCCATTGGTCTATATTCCTGTTTTTGTGCCAGTACCAGATTGTTTTTATTACAATGGCTTTGTAGTATAACTTTAGATCAGGTATGGTGATGCCTCCAGAGGTGCTTCTTTTGCTGAGGATGAGCTTGGATATCCGAGGCCTTCTGCCTTTCCATATGAATTTTGAGATAGTTTTTCTATCTCATTGAAAAAGGAAGTTGGGATTTTTATTGGCATTGCATTGAATCTATAAAGTGCTTTTGGTAAAATTGCCATTTTCACAATGTTAATTCTACCAATCCAGGAAAATGGGAGGTCTTTCCATTTTTGTAGGACTTCCTCAATTTCTTTTTTGAGAGTTTTTATGTTTTCATTGTATAGGTCTTTCACTTCCTTAGTTAATGTTATTCCAAGGTATTTTATTTTCTTTGTCGCAATTGAAAATGGGACGATGTTAGTTATTTCTTTTTCTGTCTCTTTGTCCTTTGCATACAGAAAGGCTACTGATTTCTGTGCATTGATTTTGTATCCTGCTACTTTGCTGAAGGCGCTAATCACCTTTAAGAATTTTGAGATGGAAGTTGTCGGGTCACTAATGTATAGAATCATGTCATCTGCAAATAGGGCTAACTTAACTTCTTCATTTCCAATTTGTATCCCTTTGATTTCTTTCTCCTGTCTTATTGCTTGCGCTAATACTTCTAGCACTATGTTGAAGAGCAGAGGTGAGAGTGGACACCCCTGCCTTGTTCCTGACCTCAATGGGAATTCCTTCAGTCTCTCCCCATTAAGAATTACTTGGGCTTTAGGTGCTTTATATATCGCCTTTATTATGTTGAGATATAGGCCGTCCATGCCTATTCTCTCCAATGTTTTGATCATGAAGTGATGTTGTATTTTGTCAAAGGCCTTTTCCGCATCTATCGAAATGATCATGTGGTTTTTGTGTTTCAGCTTGTTTATGTGGTGTATTACATTGACCGATTTCCAGATGTTGAACCACCCCTGTGTTCCAGGGATGAAGCCTACTTGATCGAGGTGGATAATGCTTTTGATGTACTGTTGAATTCGGTTTGCAAGAATTTTGTTCAGGATCTTTGCATCTATGTTCATCAGAGAAATGGGCCTATAATTTTCTTTTCTTCTGGCGTCCCTGCCTGGTTTTGGAATTAGGGTGATACTAGCTTCATAGAAGGAGTTGGGGATCTCTCCCTGTTCTCCTATTGTGTGGCACAGTTTGAGAAGTATTGGTTTCAGTTCTTCCATGAAGGTTTGGTAGAACTCTGCTGAGAATCCATCTGGTCCTGGACTCTTCTTTTTGGGGAGGTGTTTGATTACTTCTTCAATCTCGAAGGGTGTGATGGGTCTGTTTAGGAAATTAATATGCTCTGGGCTTAGCTTTGGTAGGAGGTATGTGTCTAGGAATTCATCCATTTCCTCCATATTCTCCTGTTTTATGGAGTAGAGGTTTTTGAAATAAGTCCTAATAATTCTTCCTATTTCACTCATGTCTGTTGTGATCTCTCCTTTTTCATTTCTAATTTTGTTGATTTGAAGTGTTTCTTTTTTTCGCTTAATCAAATTGGCCAGGGGTGTATCAATCTTGTTAAGTTTTTCAAAGAACCAGCTCTTTGTTTCATCAATTTTCTTAATTGTCCTCTTAGTTTCCAATTCATTAATTTCTGCTCTGATCTTAATTATTTCTTTCCGTCTGGAGCTTTTGGGGTTGGCTTCTTCTAGCTTTTCCAATGCCTTTAGGTGGATGGTTAGGTTATTGATTTGGGATCTCTCTGTCTTTGTTATGAGGGCATTTAGTGCTATGATTTTCCCCCAAGAACTGCCTTCATTGTGTCCCATAAGTTTTGGTATGATGTGTTGTCGTTGTCATTGAATTCTAGAAATTTTGCAATTTCATTCTTTATTTCATCCACAACCCATTTATTGTTTAAAAGTGTGTTGTTCAATTTCCAGGAGGTAGAGGGATTCCTGGTGTACTTTTTTTGTTGTTAATTTCTAGCATTACAGCATTGTGATCTGATATCATGCAGGAAATTACATCAATTTTCTTGAAAATATGGAGGCATGCTTTGTGGCCCAGTACATGATCTATTTTAGAGAAGGTCCCATGGGCTGCTGAGAAGAATGTGTAATCTGTAGATTTTGGGTGGAATGTTCTGTATATGTCTGTTAGGTCCAGTTGCTCTATGGTGTTGTTGAGCTCTCTTACTTCCCTACTAATTTTCTGTTTGGACGATCTATCCATTGTTGATAGTGGAGTATTAAAGTCCCCAACTATGATGGTGTTGGTGTTTATTTCTGTTTTGTTGCCAAGTAGATTTTGCTTTATGAATTGTGGTGCACCTGTGTTTGGTGCATAAATATTGATGATTGTGATATCCTCTTGTTGGATTGTTCCCTTAATAAGTAAGAAGTGGCCTTCTTTGTCTTTTTTGGTTACTTCCGGTTTGAAGTCTATTTTATCCGATATAAGTATAGCTATGCCTGCTTTTTTCTTATTTGTGTTTTCTTATTTGTGTTTTACCCTGAGAAGGTGTCTGTCTTTAGTGGTGAGGTGGGTTTCTTGAAGACAGCAAATTGAGGGGTCCAGTTTTCTGATCCACCCTGTTAGCTTATGTCTTTTGATGGGTGAATTAAGGCCATTAATATTCAGAGATATAATTTTGAGGTTTGATTTAATACCTGCCATATTGTGGTGGGTTGTGGTCTTTTGGTTTTTTTTTTTTTTTTTTTTTTTTTTGGTTAATGTGGACTGCTCCTTGGGGGCTCTTGAGATTGGTTATTTGTTTCTTCTGTGTGGAGAATTCCCTGAAGTATTTTCTGTAGGTTTGGCTTTGTGTTCATGTAGTTGTAAAGATGATTTTTATCGTGGAACGTTTTTCTTTCACCATCTATTATGAGGGATACTTTTGCTGGGTAGAGTAGTTGTGGCTGGAAGCCATGGGTTCTTAGATTTTGTAGTGTTCCATTCCAGGCCCTTCTAGCTTTTAGGGTTTCCATTGAGAAGTCTGAGGTAATTCTAATGGGGTTCCCTTTATATGTAATGTGCTGTTTTTCCCTGGCTGCTTTTAGGATTTTCTCTTTGTACTTGATGTTTAGAGTCTTAAAGATAATGTGTCTTGGAGAATTTCTTCTTTGGTCCAATCTGTTTGGAGTTCTGGTAGCTTCTTGTAATTTGATGGGATTTTCTTTTGAGAGAGTGGGAAAGTTTTCTTCAATTATTTTGTTGAATAAGCTTTCCATTCCTTTGTCAGTGTTTCTTCCCCCTCTGGAATACCCATGATCCTAATGTTTGGACGCTTAAGGGTGTCCCACATTTCCCTCATGTTCTGTTCACAGAAATTTTTGAACTTGTTAAAATTTTTGGACTCACGAACTGTTTCTTCTGTTTTGTCTTCCAGTTCTGAGTTTCTGTCTTCCACTTGATTTACTCTGTTCTTAAGAGCTTCTATAGAGTTTTGGGCTTGTTCAATTTGGTTCATATTTTCTATGGTTTTTTTATGTATAGTTTCCATCCCTCTGTCTAGTTCCCTTTTTGTGTCATTTTCCGACTTTCTTAATGCTTCTTGAAGTTCATCCTTGCATTTCTTTATGTCTTCATTGAACTTAGCCAGCTGGTTATTGAGTGCCTCTTTTTGTTCGTTCTCCTTCAAATCATTTAATTGTCTTTGGAGCCCTTCCTGGTTCCTTTCTATTAGGTCTAATCTAGCAAGGATACCATTCATACAGTTGTTGGCTCTTTGTTGAGTTTGAGAGTTGTGCTATTTGCTTGGCCAGGGTTGCATAGCTTGTCTCTTCATTTTGGGGTTCTGATTCTATTGTCTCTTCTCTGCTTTGATTTGAGACATCCTTTGCAGGACTGGGTAGTGTAACTGGATTTACTTGCATCTGGTTTTTCATGCTATTCCTTTTTCTCTGTAGTCTGCCCATAGCAATGGTTTAGAAGCCTTGTGTATGAAATGTAATGTAAGCCTACTGTCCTGGGGTGGGGTGGGGTGCAGTGGTGATTGTCTGGGCAGTGGTCCCTGGAGTTCTGCCAGCTGGGGTGGGGGACACTGGCCTGCTGGCCTGTGTTCTTTTTGGAGGTGGGAGGGGTAGGGTACCACAGCCACCCTAGTTGAGCTCAGGCAGGGTAGGGCAGGGACAATGGCTTACTTCCCTGGATTCCTGATCTGCCCCGGGAGGGGGAATAATGGCACCTGATTGATGCGGGCATTCCAGCGGTCACTCAGACCGGGAGGGACCGCTGCGCCTCAGGGAGGTGATGCGGACGTCCCGGGAGTTACTCGGACTGCCAGGGTCCGCCAGGCTATGGCTGGTAATGGCCGGCGGTTTGGGTCACGCCCACCCAGGAGGATCTAACCCGCGGTGTTCCCTGTCCTAGAGTGTGGGAATCAGTGGATTCCTTATTTTTTCACTGAGGAGGGGCCACTGCGTCTCAGGGGGGTGATGCCAGTGTCCCAGCCGTTACTCGGACCGGGAGGGGCCACTGCGCCTCAGGGAGGTGGTGCGGACGTCCCGGGAGTTACTCGGACTGCCAGGGTCCGCCAGGCTGTGGCTGGTAATGGCCGGCGGTTTGGGTCACACCCACCCAGGAGGAACTAACCTGCGGGGTTCCCTGTCCTAGAGCGTGGGAATCAGTGGATTCCTTATTTTTTCACTCAGGAGGGGCCACTGCGTCTCAGGGGTTTGATGCCGGTGTCCCAGCCGTTACTCGGACCGGGAGGGGCCGCTGTGCCTCAGGGAGGTGGTGCGGACGTCCCGGGAGTTACTCGGACTGCCAGGGTCCGCCAGGCTGTAGCTGGTAAAGGCCGGCGGTTTGGGTCACACCCGCCCAGGAGGAACTAACCCGCGATGTTCCCTGTCCTAGAGAGTGGGAATCAGTGGATTCCTTATTTTTTCACCCACCCCCTCCCTTGGGCAGCATGCAAAGGCCAGCAAACCCTTTCAGGAATATTTTTAAAAGCTTAAAAATCTTGCTTTTACTTCCCTGTAAGGTGAGGCGGAGTTAGGTGGACGCCATCTTTCCGTCTGATTCTAGTATATAATTTTGAGGATAGGATCTCATTAAGTTGCCCAGGCTGGTTGTGAATTTATGGTCCTCTTGTCTTAGCCTCTTGAGTAGCTAGAATTACAGACTTGTGTCACTAGGCCTAGTTCAGAGACTATATTTTTTTCATCTTTTGATCAGAGAACCTTCAGTATCCATGATAGTAAATTTCCAATAAATGTTTGAGCAACTCAACAAATGGACACCTTCATAAAGTCTAGGTTTTTAAAAGATCAGAATGCATTCCCTATTGCATATTTATAATGAGCTATGTTGCTGGTCCTGTTGTTTGCTTTAACTGTCCTGTTGCTTATTTTCTCCAGCGTCTGTGGTGCTGGCCCCATTCTTCTTTGCTTTATTCAGTATGCTGCCCAGTAAACTATAAACTGAGCTCTCTCAAGCCTTCTGATTTCCATCTATGAGTTGGCTATCTGTTGGCCTCATTGCCTAATCTCTCTGTTACTATCACAGACTTAGCATCTGTGTTAGCAAAATGTGGCAGTATTCCTCACCTTCTTTGCTTGGGATTATTTTGAAAAATATCAGCTCCTATTCACAACCAGAGAAAAGCCTTCAGAACCTCATGGTGGCTTGTGCTAAACTACCTCAAAAGTCAACTTTTATCAGGAAGAAATGTTGAGATAAAGGCCTTCCTTGTTCAAGGGCCCACCTCCTGGACCACCCTCACTATTTTTTCTACAAGCAAACAGTGGACTTTTCTAACAGCACTAGGAGAAGACCGTACAGTCCTAAATCTATCAGGCAGAACACCCTACAGGTGTTACTGGTTATGAAGAAGTGGAAGGGGGTGGAGTTTAAAGGGAGGCAGCTTCATTTCTCTTTCAACGACTCCTCTCCCACACCAGCTTAAATCTATCTCTTCTTTTGCCCCAGGCTAGAGGTAAGCAGCCTAGAAGAATGATTCTCTAATAATGCTTGTTGCTAGTGGTGAAGTAGGAACAACATTGGTCCATGAGTGCTTGCAACTACTAACGAAATTTAGATCTCAGCCAGAAACATGAAAGGGAAGGTAATATAAAATATAATTGTGTCTTCATAGTCATGTATGAATCTCCCCCTCCTTATTTTGTGAGCATAAAAGATGGCATCACTTAAAGTTACTAGTGGTGCCAAACATTAAAGGATGGGCAAGGAAAAGGGAAGGCAATAATTGGCATCTAACCAACTTGAAACCCATTTAGATGCTACTTGCCCAATGCTCCATGGGAACCTTTCCTCTCAGCCTCCCGTTTGGATTCACCTTTCCTGGTTGCTTTTCCATCCTCCTCCCTTGGGGAGCACAAAGAATACTTTATCGCTCTTTGAATCCTATGCTGGGGCACAATGCCTGACTTCAGTACTCTTTGTGGAGGGGGTTGCCAGTAACTCCATTTCAAAGGTAGCCAATTTTGAGGTTTAATTTCAACCCCCTAGCTCCCTCTTTATAGCCTCAGCTCGAAAATGATCACAAGTCTGCAGTGTCCCAGCCTCATTTGTCCGTGCTTCATCATCCCCTCCCTTCTGCTGAAAGCCAGGCAATTCCAGCTGAGGAACTAGAGAGCCCGCCCCCTCCCCACTGGGGGAGCTAGGCAGTTGTCAGGGAGCTTGGTACTACTACGCACGACGACCACCAGATGGCAGCAGTAGATTACACTCTAGGCTAGAGTTTCTTAGAAAAGGTTTTTTTTTTTTTTAAGTCACTTTCTACTTTTAATTCTACACTGCATGTTTTTAATTCTATGATGCCTATAATTCCTCTTTATGGCTCTCTGCAGAGCTATTAAAACTACTACACCCAAGATTTGCTATTGAACCAACCACAAAACAAATCAGTCGGGGAGGGGGAGCAAAATGTGGCTCCACAGTTTTCCATCTAAACCCCTGGAGGCCCCACATCCCTCTCAGCCACCCCCCAGGAGAAAGTTCAGAGAAAAGTGATATTGACATCCACTGTTCTGCCATTAAGTCCAAATCTGTCAAAGTAGTGAAATGTGATTGGTCAGGGTTATCTGGCTGAACCTGTACAAGTCTCATCAGGGAGGACTGATTAATAATAATAAAAGGATAAAGAAAGTAATGTCTAAAGAGCTGACGTTCCTGGAGCTCTCTAATGATGGGATCCAAGAAAGTATCCGGTAAGAACGGTCGTATTCCACAGCAGTTATCTTGTACCCCCAACACTCAACCAGTTTTCTGCAGAATTTGACTCAGTTTCACAAACTTGAGTACCACAAACTGCTGGGATCATGCAAAATGCCTTGAATAAAATACATTAATAAGACATCATCCTTGCCCTCAGGTTACTCATAAATTAACGGTGGAAAGCAAGAAATATATAGTGATCAGGTATGACCAACAGCTATAAGTGGCATGCTGGGAGATGCATAGGATATGATGGGAAGAGTGCCTAATTCAGGCTGCAAAAAATGGCAACAGTAGATAGGAAGGTTTCCAGAAGGAGCGTATACAAAAAATAAAGAAATGTTGCATTTTTACCCAAGTATTGAAGCTGAAGTGAGTAATAAGCATCCTCGCTCCCATTATAAATGTAACATTATCTGGTCACTAATAGCTTGCAGGAAAATGTAAAAACAATTGCTATAGGGATTGTGACAGTTTATAATATCAACTTGGTAGGATTTGGAATCACATGTAGGAATGGTCTAGATTACATTAGCCTCTGGGCATGCGTGCGATGAGGTTAATTGGGGTGAGAAGACCCACCATAGCTGTGGGTGGGGTCCTAGCCTGTGTGAACAGGAGCAAGCTGGCTGAGCAGCAGCATTCATCACTGTGCTGAAGGTGAGCCCCTGCCTGAAGCTCCTGCCTGCACGCCTTCCCTGCCATGATGGACTGCAACCTGGAACTGGAGGCTGAAATAAACTCTTCTTCCCTTAAACTGATATTTGTCAGGTATTTTGCCCCAGAAATTAGAAGGTCACTGATACAGGGACAGTAGTAGCTCAGTTGTTTCATTTAAAAGAAAAAAAAAATAATAATAGGGGAAGATGCAGAGGTCATACAAATGTGAAAGAAATAAAGTGGAAACATTTACAATTTTCTCTTGACAATGGCATTAACATATTTTATTTGCATTGTAATAATCTTCTAAACTACCATTCATTAAAAGCGTGTAGGGAATCTGAAACAAACATATTGAATGTGTGGATACCATCTGTCTCCATAACAAGAACGTAAAGACATGAAAAACTGATAAGACAGCTTCTTAGACTGTATTTGGGGAGCTCGAAAAAGATGATGCTCATTTCTTTCTTTTCTTTTCTTTTCTTTTCTTTTTTTTTTTTCTTTTCTTTTCATTTATATATATACATGTGTGTACATGTGTGTGTGTGAATGTATATATGTGTTTATGGAGAGGCAAAGGTTGACATGGAATGTCTTCCTCGATTACTCTTCCACCTTTTTTTTTTTTTTTGAGACAGGGTTTCTCACTGAACTCAGAACTCCCTGATTTGTTTGGACTAACTAGCCAGGGAATCTTGGAGATCCTTCTGTTTCTGCCTCCCCAGAATAGGGATTATAGGTGCACACCACCATGCCTGGATTTTTTAATTGGGTGCTAAGCATCCAAACTCAGGTCCTCATGCTTGGGTGGCAAGCACTTCACCCACTAAGCCATCTCTCCAGCTCATTTGTGTTTGCTCTTTTTTTAACTGTGTGTATATGCATATGATGTGTCACCTGATATGCATGTGTGCAGGGGCCAGAGGTCGATGGCATGTTTCTTCATCAATCACTCTTCTGCAAAGTAGCCAGTGTAAGAAAAGGTTGTGTTTTGATAGCTATATGGCTACTTAAGGTGTTCTCAATACCGAGAGAATCATAAACGTGAGTACTGAGCTGGACAGATGGCTTAGCAGTTAAGGTGCTTGCCTGCAAAGCCAAAGGATCCCAGTTCAATTTCCCAGGACCCACGTTAGCCAGATGCACAAGGGGCACACGTGTCTGGAGTTTGTTTGCAGTGGCTGGAGGCCCTGGCGTGCTCATTCTCTCTCTCTGTCTGCCTCTTTCTCTGTCAAATAAATGAGTAAATTTTTAAAAAGTGAGGACTTATTTTCATGAAATACCTTATATGGCAAGGTGGGAAAGTGCTGGGGGGAGGGTGTATCAGTAGCTTGGACACAGGTCCCAGTACTGAAACTAACGTGCTATGTGTGACATTGAGTAAATTTCCCCACTTCTCCAAGTCTCCCTGAGCCTCCCTGTACTGCTAGGGCATTGGATCAGCTTGGGGGCTCTTCACAGAAACAGAAGAGCCCTTGATGGGCCTGTTCTAGCTGTTGGAAAGACTGGGCCAGTGCCAAGCATGGCAGCCACCCTATAATTCACAATGAAAAAAAAAAGGTTCCAGGTCCCATATAATATTCAAAACTTCTATCCAAAGCTCCTATAGGAAAAAAGCCTAGACATATTTCTGAGTCAAACATAAGTCACTTTTAACTAAAATCCAAAGGATTATTTTGTCCATGTCTATTATGTACTGCACGTGCCAATTTTCATGATGTGGTTCTCCTGCTCCTCAAGGTGTCTTCATTTATCATGCTTGTGTAGGGTGGCCTCTGGATGTATTTTTTTCTTTAAATATTTTATTTTTATTTATGTATTTGAGAGAGAGAAAGAAAGAGGCAGAGAGAGAATGGGCATGCCAGGTCTTTTAGCCACTGCAAATGAACTCCAGATGCATGTGTCACTGTGGTCGTTTGATTCAGGTGTCCTCCATAGACTTAGGTGTTCTGAATGCTAGGTTCCCAGCTGATGGAGATTTGGGAATTAACACCTCCTGGAGGCAGTGTATTGTTGGGGGCAGGCTTATGGATATTATAGCCTGTTTCTCCTTGCCAGTGTTTGGCCCACGTTTCTGTTCCTATTGTACACCTGATGTTGGCCAGGGGGTGATGTCCACCCTCTGCTCATGCCATCGTTTTTCCCTGGCATTGTGGAGCTTCCCCTCGAGTCTGTAAGACAAAATAAATCTTTTGTTTCCCTAAAGCTGCTCTTGGTCAGGTGATTTCTACCAGCAATGCAAACCTGACTGCAACAGTAGTGTTGGTAGCAAGAGTGGTGTTGCTGCTAGACACCTGACTGTGTGGCTTTGGCCTTTTGGAGCTGATTTTCAAGAGGAATGTGGAAGGATTTGAAACCGTGGCCTAAGAGACACCTTGCAGTGCTGTTTGATGGACTGTTCTGGTCAGAGTTAACAGTAAGAACTATGGACTGTGAGGTTTGGCTTGTGAAGGTGAGAACAAGCTTTGCCTGGACTGGGATGGAAGCAGTTTGTGTGACAGGCTTGCTGTTATGCCCATGTCCTGAGACCTTGTGCAGGGTTGCATTGCATAGAAATAGAATGATGTGAGCAGAGGGATATGACTCAGAAAAAAAATGAAATCTTTGGGCCAAGACTTCTGCCCATTCAGCTGCAATATTATGAGAGATTACAGCCATTCAGATTGGGCCAGCTGAGATGCATTGGGACAACAGAAAAAAAAATGCAGTATTTTGAAAGAGCCTTTATGCTGAAGGAGTGTCCTGTTCTTCAAAGTCTGTTTTATTCCTCCCTGGATTAACAAATTGGCACCCCAACTAGTATTATGGAGTATAAGAAATGCAGGAAAGAGAGGGTCATTGAATTTGCAACATGTTTTTTTTTTGTTTTTTTTTTGTTTTTGGAAACAGCCATGGGCAGTGTGAAGCAGGTTTGCTGGAAGCCTGCATGGAGACCCGATGGAGCCATGAGTATGAGGATGAACCCTAGATTGCAGTGGAGACCCAGTGGAGATGCCGGGACCACAAGATGGTTGCTAAGAAAATCTTCTGGCTCTAGATGAAGTTTTACAGGACTGTGAGTAGCCTAGCTGGAAGGGGGGAATTAGAGCTCCAGAGACTTGTTGCTGGTTAGAATTATTGAATTTGGAGATTTGTCACTGACTATAGCTGTTGGACTTGGAGCTACAGAGTTTGATGTTTGCCCTGTTTAAATCTTGTATTGGTTGAATATTTCTTTGCCATGCCCAATGCCATCTTTTGCAGTGTGAATGTGTATTCTGTGCCATTATGGGTGTTTTTTGGTTTATTTTTTGTATTATGGCTCAATTAAAAGACCTTGAATTATGGGGATGTTTGAACATCATTAGGATTGATTAAAAAATATGGGGACTTTTAAAGTTGGACTGAATGCATTGCATTTTATATCATGGATGGTAATCAGTTTATGGGGACCAGGGGCAGAATGTGGTGGTTTGATTCAGGTGTCCCCTATAAATTAGGTGTTCTGAATGTTAGGTTCCAAGCTGACAGAGATTTGGGAATTAAAGCCTCCTGGAAGCAATGTATTGCTGGTGGTGGGCTTATGGGTATTATAGCCAGTTTTCCCCTTGCTAGTGTTTGGCACACTCTCCTGTTGCTGTTTTCCACCTGATATTGGCCAAAGGATGATGTCAATAATTTTCCCTGCCATCATAGAGCTTCCCCTTGAGTCTGTAAGCCAAAATAAACATTTTTTTCCCAAAAGCTGCTCTTGTTTGGGTGATTTCTGCCAGCAATGCGAACCTGATTGCAACAGTAAAGTTGGTACCAAGGAGTGGGATTGCTGCTACACACCTGACTATATGGCTTTGGCCTTTTGGAGATGATTTCAAGAGGAATGTGGAATGATTTGAAACTCCTTCTGCTCCTGCTTTATCAATCCAAATAGGCTCTGGTCAGTCTGATTGGGGGTCAAGGTGGGAATGGGGTCTTGCCTTGTGTGAATTCAGAGGATAGCCTCAGATATGAACTGAAGGTGGTCTTAGATTCAATCTTCTGGCCACAGGGCCTGAGAATTATACTTCTACATATGTGCACATATAGCTGATACTCTGTACAGATTTTAATTTATTTTATTTACTTGAGAGAGAGAGACAGAAAGGAGGCTGAGAGAGAGAGAGAGAGAGAGAGGAGAGAATGCGTACACCAGGGCCTTCAGCAACTGCAAACCAACTCCAGACACATGTGCCACTTTGGGCATCTGGCTTATGTGAGTCCTGGGGAATCAAACCTGAGTCCTTTGGCTTTGCAGGCAAGTGCCTTAACCATTAAGCAATCTCTCAAGCTGTCTATACAGATTTTGTCTGGGTATAAATGTGGGTCTTTCAAAGTGCTTGCTATAACAAAGGGAAGTGTCAGGACAGAGGAAACAGAGAACCCCTAGGTTGCACAACCTCCAAGGCTGTCCCAGAAAGCCCCAGCCATGGATCCGTTACCTCTGCGCAGGGCTTGCATGCTCTGTCTGGCATGGCGATGCAGCTCCTCCACACAGGGTGGCCTGGTGGCTGGAAGGAAGATGTTTCGCTGTTGGTGCCATGGTGCACGGTAGTATACGCTCAGCTTACTCTCGATGTCTAGGTTGGAGATGGCTGCAAGACAAAAGACAAACAAGGAATTGTACATCAGTGGCTTGAAGTTAGTATTTGGTGCATTCAGGAGGGGAGGTGGATAGGAACGGAGTCTGAGTGAACTGGAAGTCCAGACCGCTGTTCTTACATAAACAAACTCAAAGCTGAAGAGAAGTCTGAAGCATGCAGTAAAGGTGGGAGACCCCAGGGCACCAACCAATTGTCTGTGACCACCTACCTTCCTCTCCACTCCTCCCTTGCCCTCTGGAACAGTGGTTCATCAAGTCCAGCAGCCTTTGGCCAACATGCTTTGGGTCAGAATGGGAACAGAAATCCTACCTTAAAAGAATTCAGAGGACAGCCTCAGAGCCTTCTGGCCACAGGGCCTAAGAATTGTACCTCTATGTGCTGCTGCTGATGTCTGCCTAAACTTTAGCCCATACCTTGCACTGCTTCCTGTCCCTTGTGGTTGCTGGCTACAGGTTTCTGATCCTGCCCTCCACCTCTTGACTCAGTTGCTCGCCATATTTCAAAACGCTATTCACTTTCTCTGGCTTAATCAAAGGTCAGTATAAGATTTAAAAGAATCATGACAGGTGTTTCAGTGGATGTTGAGGGAGGGAACCTGAAGACAATATAGATCTCAACACTCACTCAAGAGATCAAAGAAGGAAGATCTCCCTTCTTTTCCCGAAACACAACATTTAACTCATGATTGCCATCTTCATTACACATGTAGCCTGTGACCCAACTCCTCACAAGTAGAAGGTGAAGTTTATAGAAGCAGGTGAAAGGAACCAGGGGGTTGTGATTAGGAAATGCCCAGAGGAACTCAGTAAGCATCAGGCAGTCTGTTAGCCTCAGGGCTGTTGAGAACTGGCCCAGTCAGCTTCACTCACAAGATTCACTGTCCAGACCCAGACTCCTAGCCAGGGCCCATCCCACTCCTTCCAATCTCAGCCCTTTTTCTTGCTTCTTTTCCTCATTTTCCCAAGGCATAATTTCGAGGTGATCTGACCCATTGCTTATCCCTGTTACCCAATACAGCCTTTTGGTTCCACTCTGACTCTTTTCTTTTTGAAGTTTCATCTATTAACCCAGTTTGAGAAGTCTTAAATGGAATACATCTCCAGAAAAAAAGTAGAAAGGAAAATAGAAAAGAAGGGTGGATCCTTCATGGAAAGTGAATAGAAGAAAGAAGACTGAAGAAATATAGCATTTAATTTTCCCTTCCTTATAAAGGACTACAGTTACATTTGGTTTGGTTTATTTTTATTTTTATTTTTTTATTTTTTTGAGGTAGGGTCTTGCTCTAGCCAAGGCTGACCTAGAATTCACTATATAGTCTCAGGGTGGCCTTGAATTCCCTACATCTGCCTCCTGAGTGCTGGGATTAAAGGTGTGCACCACCACGCCCAGATGATTTTGTTTTTTAATACAGTATTCAATAGTGCTGTTTCTTCTAAAGAATCCAGAAATGCAGAAAGTCACTAACGGAGGGCTGACAATGTGGCCCAATGGCAGCACACTTGCCTAGCAAGTGTAAGACTGTGAGTTCAATCCCCAGCACTGCCAAAAAGGAAAAAACACACCAATAGGAACACACATTCCTAATGATATGAAGAAATATTGTGTGGTCAGAAGCAACAGTAAACACCATGCTTCTAAGATAGCGATATCCAATAGAATTTTCTGTGATGATGAATGACACTACAGCCGTGCTGTACAAAGTGGTAGCCAATAGCCACAATGGCTATTAAGCACTGGAAATGCAACTAACTAGTGAATACAGAATGGGACTTTTAATTTCATTTAATACTTTTGATTAAAATTTAAATATATATACATATAGTATTGAAGAGTGTAGCTCTAGAATTATCATAAATAATATATCGTATTTTCTCACCTTCAGCCACAGAGCAGATCACTCTCTTCCACCTATGTTTATTTTCCTTGGTATTTAATCTCCAAGAACTCAGATCACAGAACTGTTTCCCTGGATAAGGGGATAGTCTTTAGAGAGAGGGATCTATGGAAACAACAAAGAAAGGTAGCAATTTTTCTTTCTTGAGCTACTCGGTAACCTTCAACTTTCTCATTAGAAACTGAGTGCTTGGTGAACCAGTCAGGGGTCTCTGAGCCCTGTAGCCAAGAACAAGAGGACTCACTAAGGGACACGCTGACCTTTTCAAGCCTCAGCAGATGAGTGCGAGGCTTGAGTGTAGAAGGGGAGAGTGAACTCTAGCTCAGAGGTCTCCTCCCACGTGTCCAGTGTGCAGAGTTCGGAAAACAGAAGCTTTATTCAGCTATCCTCAGAGGAGTGCTCTTGTTCAGTGACTGAGAGCAACTGAAAAATCAGCCTGTCTTGACAGAGGTCAACTCCTGCACAACAGGCCTGAGGTCATTGGCAAACCCGACAGAGGTGACTATGAATTCATGTGCTAGTGACAGCTGAGAGAGGGTACAGAGTAGAAAATCTGCCTGTGGAAAAGGGGACAAAGAGTTCAGCGGGTAGTCTCAGAATCTGAGAGGGGCTTCTGAGCAGCCCACCCTCAGGCTCCTCTATCTTTTCAGGAAGCTGGGAGTCATGATTTGGGACTGGGCCTAGGTGAGTGGAGGTAGACCAGAAGACTTATAGCGTGTGCTTCCCTTGGTGCTGCTGACCAGAAGCTCAGGGTATTACTTTTAAAAGCCCCTTAGAAACCAGGTCAAGTGTCCCTGGCTTCTCAGTTCTGGGGTGGAGAAGAGCTGAGCTCCTATTTGCCTTCGTGTTGACCTGAAGAAAAGACTGATCAGGAATGCTTATAAAAATGTCCAATCCTGAGTTTCTGCCTAAACTCCCTGACCAAGAATTTCCAACAGAGTCATGATAATCTGTATAGTTGAAAAGTTATTTTTATCACCAGGAAAGTTTGAGAGCTATTTGCTTCGGATGCTTCGGGATCTTGTGGGAGTGAAGGTGCTTGGGTAACATGGGAAAAGAGAAGAGACTGCTGACAATAGAAACACCTAGCCAACAGCGGAACATTTTCCAACCAATTATGGGTGCCAAGCACAATACTACATAGAACAACACACAAATCCCTGCCCTCTTGGGCTATATGAAAATATAGCTTTCTATGAAAATATAGAAGAGTTTCTGTTGGGAAGTAGTAATAGGTTATGAGAATGTTATCTGGCATATTCTTCCTCCTATACAATCTTCTAGAGATGATCCAAGTCAAGACTCTAAGAACCAGTGAATTCTGAAGCAGCTAAACTGCCAACTACTTGGAACTGTGGATTCCCAGATGCAAAGACTAACACATGTGCTCCAATATAGGTGGCCAGGTCCCAGTTGCTTGCATGAACTAGCCCTCCTCACATGCAATGGTGTCTTTCATGGCTAGGGATCCTCACCTTTCACCATCTCTTCTCCCTGAGAAGCTCGAATGGATCTGGGCCATGCCTTAGCAGGTGCCATTTCACTCATTAGTGGCCACAGTGATGTCTACCGTTTTGCTCTCCTTTATGTCCTTTGGTCACAAGGTATTAACTGGTATGATGTATCTACTGGAGGCAGACAGAGAGGCAGTAAGGGAGCTCCAAAGAAAGTATCCTATTTTCCTTCTTTAAAAAGCAATTACTTTTCCTAAGCAACAGTTCAATTTGAATCCATTCATTCATAAGCTCATTGCACCACGGCCATTACAAAGTTGTCCCACAACTTCAGTTTCCCTCTCCCATTTAGTCTTCTGTTTTTAACAATCCCACTAGGACTGAATCTTGCAAGATAACAAGTTTAATTGTTGTTTTAATCGTTATTCTCAGATAAATGGAATAAAGACTAGTAAGCTGGTTTTCACCATGTTTAATTGCAACTTCCTCTGCAATAGGCAGGATTCTAGGATGACCCCTAAAATTTCTCCAATCTTAGATATATAACCTGAATAATACTCTTTAATATGGCAAGACCCATGACTTATGTGACTTCAGTTTGCAAAAAAGGAGTTTAAGGTCTCTAATCAAGTGATTTTAGTTCATCAAAAGGGGAAGTCATTTGGGAGGTTGGTCTGTCCTAATCATGTGAGCCCTTGGAAGGTAAGAAGTAATAGAGACAGTCACATACTAACCTTGAAGATGCACATTGTCACATCGTGGAAAGGGCCTTGTGATGGGCAACAGTAGGCGACCTCTAGATGCTGAGGGCCTCATTCCTACACCCTCAAGAACCTGAAGTCTATCAATAACTGGTGAGCTTGAAAGAGAAACTAGGGCCACAAATGGAAACACAGTCCCAGTTTCTGCCCAATGGTACCCTGAATAGGGGACACAGCTCAGACTCAGGATCTTCACCCATAGACATGGCAAGATATTAATATTGGAGTCATTTTATTTTATTTTTACTTTACTGAGGATTGGCCCTAGGGCCTCATACATAATAGGTAAATGCTTTACCAGTGAGCTGCATTCCCAGACTCTTTTTATTTTATTTGTTTATTTTTTTATTTTAGAGACAGAGAGAGAGAGAGAGAGAGAGAGCAGAGAGAGGGAGAGAAAAAAATTGGTGCACCAGGGCCATTGCAATCGAACTCCAGATGCTTGTGCCACCTAGTGGGCACGTGCAACCTTGCACTTGCCTCACCATTGTGCATCTGGCTTACATGGGATCTAGAGAGTTGAACATGGGTTTTTAGGCTTCAAGGCAAGCACCTTAACCAATAAGCCATCTCTCCCTATTTTTTAATTTAAAAAAATTACTCGTGTGTGTGTGTGTGTGTGTGTGTGTGTGTGTGTGTGTGTGTGTGTGTGTGGTATGCATGTGTATGTGTCCCTGTAGTGCCCCATATGTTTGCCTGTGGCAGAGGTACCTTACCTAAGGAGGCTAGAATGGAATGTTGGATAAACCACCCCAAAGTTCCTCTGTCTGGTCTTGCTTTGAAATGGAATCTCCTTTTACTGATTCTGGTGCTTAAGGGGCTTTGAAGATTCTCAGGTAGCTGCTGCCCTGTGGGACTGGGGTTATAGGTGTGCCCAGCTGATTTAAGTGGGTCTGGAAATTTGTACTCAGGCAGTCTCAGGGCTCTCCAGACCCTCATGCTTGTGCAGGAAGCACACTAAATTGCTGAGCCACCTCTCCAGACCTTACTTTTTAAATTTTTAGACAGAGTGTCACTAAGTTGCACAGGTTTGCCTTGAACTTGATTTGTAGTCCAGGCAGGACTTAAACTTTCAATCCTCCTGCTTTACCCTCCCTTCCAGGTCACTAGCATTACAGGTCTGTACCACTAGGCCTGGTTAATAATATTGTTTAAGTTGTTAATTTTGTATTAGTTGGTTATGGAATAATAGAAATAATAATAGAATAATGATAGGAAATTAATATAACCTTCTATTTTGTCTGCTTCCCTAAAGTCAGTCACTTGCCTTGTCTTGTCATCTTCTCTGTGTCTGCTCCCTAAGGAAGGGGCAGAAGATGGCAAGAATTACAAGAAGAGATAAGGCGACATGTTCCACTTTTCTCCTCCACAATAGGAAGAGAGCTATTTGTATGCCTCATTTCTCCTCTCTAAGACTATAAGGCCTCCAGAGGAAATGCAACCATATGGCATCCTCAAAGCCAGATGTACTCTTGTCATAATATCATGGTCCCCTCTCACAACTTACAGAGGAAAGCACTGGTTCATTTTATAAAGGAAATGGAAGCTGAGAGAAAGGCAGTACATTTAGTCATACACCCGGTAAGTGGAATATCTGGGATTAGAAACATTTCTGTTTGGCTTCACAAGTGTCTCTCTCAAGTCAATGCAGAAATAAATTTGCCTAAGCTAAAAGTGACTGGGGTGGAGAGAGGGAGAGTGGACTGTCTGCCATATAAAAAGTAGCTTGCAAAGGATTCAGAACTGTCACCTTCCTTGTTACGCATAGCATTAAATGTAACCAAGAACAGAGTAAATCTTCTAGAAAGTGCCTAAGAGGTGGTTGGGAAGATTTGTTACATTCCAGAAATATAAATTGGATTGTAAGTACATACCACAAACTGACCTGCATAAAGAAAAGACCATCATTGGGACTAGCCATAGTGCTGTTGTTGTAACTACCTTCTCATTGCTGGGACAAACCACTCAACCAAAAGCAGCTGATGGGAGGAGTTTTTATTTTGGTTTTCAGCCTCGAGAGGAAGTTTCATGATGGCAGGAGAAAGCATGGCATAAGCAGAGGCGGGACATCACCTCTGCCACAACAGGTGGAAAACAGCTGCAAGAGAGTGAGCCAATCTCTGGCAAGGGAGAGCTGGCTACAACACCCCTAAGTCCACCCACAACAACACACCTCCCCCAAGAAAACTCCACCTTCCAAATTGCTACCAGCTGGAGACCAAGCATTCAGAACACAACAGTTTATGGAGGACAGCTGATTCAAACCACCACAGCAGTGAAGTCTTCCAAACACACACACACACACACATTCTGGTGGGTAACCAGTAGCATGGCAATAGGCAATATTATATTAAGATACTCAGATGCCCCCCGACCAACAGTGTACAAGGAGATATTCCACTCCTATATATATATATAAAAAAAACCTATGACTTCTGAGAATATTTTTGGTGGGAGTGTCAGGGGAAGGGAGAGACAGGCTCCTGTTATAATCCTGAATCAAGGCATCTGCATGCTTCAGAGACCCAACTAACTGGCACTGGCAGGCCCCTGAGCACAACCCCACATTTGCTTTAGATTCAAATGATAGCATATTGTACATAATCCAAGATATGCTGATTTTTCAAATAATATGTGCTCATCACTCCACTTTAGTGCCTAAAAACAAGGCTAATTTCATTGGATTTTTGTTTCTTTCCTTGTTGTTCATTTGGTTGAGACTTGTTCTCATTCTATAGCTCTGGCACTGGTTATGTAGCTCAGGCTGGCTTCAAACTTACCAAGATCCTCCTGCCTCACCTTCCCAAGTATTGGCTTACAGGCATGAGTAACCATGTCTATCTCTGAGCCTGCTTATTAAAAAATACAACTTTATTTTAAACATTTACATAATCCCCACCTACCACCCTCCTTTCCCCCTCCCCCATCTACCTCCACTGAAACCCCTCTTCTTTCCTGTTATTCTCTTTCTTCCATTCTCATGTTTGCTTTTTTTTTTTTATGCTTTCCTTCATCCTCCGTGGTAACCTGTTGCTTGATCCAATATTATGCATGTTTTGGAGCAGTGAAGCCTTTTTAGAGTCATCACAGTTTGTTCCCCTGTCTCAGAAATAGGCAGGGTCACAGATCCATAGGCACATTGTTCCTGGACCCCTGCTATGCTGAATCACATCCTCAGCAGCCATCAGCTTGGTTAGCAAAATAGAAGTCTATTCAGTCTGTAGCTGCCATTCATTTCCACCTTCTCTTCCTTCTCTGGCACTTGGCTCTTGCCCATGGTGCTTGCTTAGCTGTTTGGAGGAGAGTGTGGGGCAGTGTATGTACAGGGATAGCAAGAACCAAGATTCCTGCCACCTGCCAAGCAACTCAAAACCAGAACTAATTTTCCCAATACTGTCCCTGATGGGCCTCCTTTTCTGTGGAAGCACAATAACTCAGACTTGCTCCTCACTATGGGCACAGCATCAAATGTATCTTTCTCCACGTTGGAAGATAAGGGTTTCCTACCAACTTCTAGTTCCTTAAAATAGCCCAGCTCCTACTGTAGAATATGTCTGTATATTTGCTTACACGCTAAATGAATGTACAATGATTTTCCCATAGAAATATGTTTAAACTTCTAGATAAAAATGTTACTTCATGGCAGGTAGACTGCTATTACTATCACTGCTGTTTATTTTGATGGGAACATCACTACAGACGGTCATACTAGCTGGACATGGCCTTGTGCATGTCATTAAACATCTCCAGCATTCTGATTCCCTGTCTTTACAAATGAAAAGATTGGAACTTTCAACCTTTAGGTTTGGTCTTTCTCTGTCTGATGTCCCTATGCCAGCCACCAAACCCTTTTAGAAAGCTCTATTTAACCCCTAGAAAGACACTATTCAAATAATGGCAGGATGGGCTGGTGAAAAGAACCTGGCTCTGGGATGGAAAGATAGGGCTTACCCACAGGAAGAGGGGAACCCAGAGCAAGTCACTTAACTTTTGGTTATGGTCCCCTAGTCTGGGAAAGGGTGACCATAGAGCCTTATGGGGTGGTTCCAAGGTTTGAATGAAATGATATTGCCTTAGCCAATCACAGCTTCATTAATATTAGTTTCTTTTCCTGCACAAAGAACAAAAGAAAACTAAGATAACAAAAATCCAGGTCCAAGTTCAAGAGAAGAAAGTTTGAAGCTCTCTAAGCTTCTTTAAAAACAGTTCTGTATTCTCATTGGAAGAAACATAAACAAAGATGAGGCTGCTAGAAATCACTCTTTGAGGGTCTCACATTCTAGGAACTGTGAAGAAGGCTGACCAGAACTGGGAAGCCCATGACCTCTTGACAGGTCCAATGTTCCATACCATTGATGTCCTCCAGAATGCAAGCATGTGGTCATCTACCACAACTCAGATATTGTCTTAAGAAACTTCCTTTAGTCATCGAGCAGAATCATTGGATTCTACCGCTGAAATTATGGAGGTGTGTGTGTGTGTGTGTGTGTGTTTGCAAATTTCAGGGCATGACCACTTACTGGATTGCAAAACCCATTCAGAAGGTCAAGACTAGCATTTTTTTAAACAATGAAACAGAATAGAGTAGAACAGAAAATACTCAAGTGTACTCTATTGTTCTGTGAAACTATTGTGTATTGTTTCTGCCAGCTATGTATGGATGTGTGCGCTTGGTCATGATTCAAAAATGCATTTGTGGGCTGGAGAGATGGCTTAGTCATGAACAGTTTCAAAATCTGCATTTGTTACTTTAGCTAGATGCAAAGTGATGCAGTCAACACACTCTGTTTCAAAACCATGGTTTAGGTCACCCATAAAAAATAATAAAAAAATAAATAAAAAGTTAAAAAATTTTCATTTGATGTGCTGAACATGAAACCATGGTTTAGGTCACCCCTTTGATGTGCTGATGATGAAACCAAAAAGAGCTGACCCAAATTCACAGAGCTTAGTTTTAGCAGAGCCATAAACAAAGCATAGGTTTCCTGACCCTACATCCATGTATTGTCCTGACTGGATCTGTGTCCTTTATATAACACAGTCACTATTTGCTACTTATTATAACATTAATTAGGTTGTCTTTCAGGGGAAAGCTCTTTTTTTTCTGTGTGATTTGTTTTGCAGGATTTCAGAAGCACTTCAGCCCAGGGAGTAAACATGGAAAACCCAGAAGTGAACCACCAACAGAAAAGTCTGCCCTTTGTCCTCTTATTGAAGGGCACCTCTGCCAAGAGGTCCTATGAGGGTACTATGGCTGTAAGGGATAGTCCTGTCCACATACCAGAACCAAGTATGAGTTAAGTCCTATGAAGGTGCTATGGCCAGGAGGAATAGCCCCGCTCACTTAACTGGAAACTATGAACTATGTAGAAGCCTAGAGTACACATGCTATCATGGAATGATACTGATGAAAAACTTCTGAGTGTTAACTGAAACACACCCTCTCTCGCTCCTTGAAGAGGCAAAGCAGGGTAACATGGAAGTGCACCACATAGGAACCAGCAGAACACAGGTCCTTTCCTGTTCTCTGTCCCTTCTGCAGTCTGTCTTCGGATCAAACAATCCAGCAGAGGATTTTTTCAAGGAAGAAGGTTGGTTCAATTGGGTTATCTAGGTTAACTTGTGAACATAGGTCTCCATCAACCACCTGTGTGTCCTATTCATTCTCTAAGGTTCACCCAAACAAGCCTTTATCCCAGGCTGCTTTCTAACTGCTGGGGCACTCACTATTTTCTTTTCTTTTTAACTTTTATTTATTTATTTATTAGAGACAGAGAAATGGAGAAAGAGAGAGAGTGAGAATGGGTGCACCAGAGCCTCTAGCCACTGCAAAGGAACTCCAGATGCATGCACCACCATGTGCATCTGGCTTATGTGGGACCTGGAGAATCAAACCAGGGTCCTTAGGCTTCGCAGGCAAATGCCTTAACTGCTAAGCCATCACTCCAGCCCTGTTTTCTACATCTCTTTCACACTCCTCATAGTCTACCTTAGATGGCTAGCCACTTGACCACATTTATATACCTCAGTCCTACAACCACATCTTATATTGTTTTATATCAAGAAGAGCCATGTGTTGTATATCCTCATTTTCCTGGCAATGTACACACAGTCATATGTAAATGCCTCATGGAAATATATGTGGTTGCTTTTGTTGCTTGCTATTGACTGACTCTCTGGGGAGTTTGGCAGGGAAATGAAATGGACACAAATAGCTCAAATGGGGTTTTGCACAAACTATGGGTTTTATCTATCTACAAAAAAAGAATCTAGAGAGGACAAAGTGTATTCTCAAAAGAGATTAGGAATAAGGGAGGCTAGAGAGGGGATATGCAGAAGATAGATGATAGAGGGATGGATGGACAGACTAATAAACAATGGACAGACAGATGATGGACAAATGTCTAGATAGACTGATAGATAATGGGTGGATTGATAGATGATAGATAGCTGATAGATAGTATCAAGCTATATTCTCTTAAAAACATGAGACACTAGGGTGGAAGTTGTTTTGCAAAGAAACAGAAATTAGAAAGTGAAAGCTGTCATATTTACAGGATGTATATAATAGGTAAATGAATCATATTTGTCCTTGTCCAGATGCACTATTCCTACCTTAGCAACGCTGGTGGAAAGTTGTTTCTTAACAAGGGATCACCAGTGTAAGCGATGCCATTTGGATGCAAACTATCCTGTGGTTGTAGTTGTGGCTGAGTGGTTGGGGCAATGGGCTTAGAAACTCACTGGAGTTTCACTGTGCAGGTTCGAGTTCTGCTTGATGCAAACCATACTGTTAAGGAGTGGAGAAGGCTACCCTTAAAGGCAAACCTGAATATCAATGTACTGGTTGGAGTGTCTGTGTGTGTGGGGGGGTGTGTGTTCAGAAACAATATTTATTAGCAACCACATAGTATTTTACCACATACATATTCCATACTTGATTCATTATCCCAGCAATGAACATGAGATTAGTTCCAATTCATAAAGCATACTGCAATGAATATATTTTCATAAAACTTAAACTAGGTCACATACTTCATTGATTGTGAATGTGCCATCGGCTTTTTTCAAACTCCAGCATGCATGGGAATCACCTGGAAGCCTTCATTAAAAATAGATTCTCACCCAGCACCATAGACTCTGATGCAGTACATCTGGGACGGGGTCCAAGAATTTGCATTTGCAAATGTCCCTGGGGACATTGATGTTATTAGTCAGAGGACCACTGAGACCAAGACAGCCTAGTAAGTATTAGATTAAGCCATATAAAACTGGTTATAGTCAACCATTTTGCCAATAAAAAGTATTTTAATAATTTAATTTAATTAGATCAACCTGAAAATCAGCATTAACAGAGGTTCCTGAGTTCACAACTAAGACTGAACATGGCCGTCATCAGGTCATGAAATGTTCATTCCAATTTGCAGAATAGGAGAAATGGGGGCATGGCCCAATCCTTGTTTCATTCAGCTGTACTCCCTAAGGAGTCATCATCAGTGTTACAAGTTTGCAAACAGCATAGAGTACAGAAAAGGTCATTTTGATCTGACATTATTCATTTCATTTTTCAGGAAAGCCAAAGGAATTGTGAAGAAATCTTCCTAAGATCCCAAAAAGGGTTTAAAAATAAAACTTTATTGTGAATGTCACAAGTAAGTTTCCGTTATTTGCAAAGAACTGAATGAAGTTGACTACTTCATACAGGGGAGGTCATGAATACTGTCCATTGGAACTCTTGGTTCACTGAAAGTAGGCTCTCCTTTTGGGAACAAAAAGAATGCACCACACCACAGAGATGAATATGATAGGACAAAGTACCTTCCCTCCTTCCCAAACTAAGACCAGGGCACCTAATGGCATTACAAGGAAGAAAGCAGAGCTGGAATGAGAGAGCCTTGAGTGAGAGAGTGGAGCTGCAATGGAAATAAACATGTGAAATCCATCTTTCTATATAGAAAAGACTACATGCAACAACTGTATACAACAAGAAAAGTGTCCTGTTTTCCAAGATGGTACATGGAACCTCTTTGGTTGGCTTGGACAAATGTCCCTGACTTGGTAAGACTGTGCTGGAGTAAGGTAATTATCACATAGTTACATTTTTCTTTTTCATTTTTTGAGAGAGAGAGAAAGAGGCAGAGAGAAAAGAGAATGGACACACAGGGCTTTCAGCCACTGCGAATGAACTCCAGATGTGTGTGCCCCTTGTGTGCATGTGCGATATTGAGCACTTGTGTCATTGTGCATCTGGCTTACATGTGACCTGGAGATTGGAACGTGAGCTCTTAGGCTGTACAGGCAAGCACCTTAACCACTGAGCAATCTCTCCAGCTCTCCTTTTTATAATGCAAGACTTCAGTCCAACCCAGGCTGACCTGGAACTCACTCTCTAGCCCCAGGCTGGCCTTGAACTCATGGTGATCCTCCTACCTCAGCCTCCCAAGTTCTGGGACTAAAGGCACAGGCCACCACACCCAGCATGATTTATTTTTATATATGTTAATAAATCTCTTCTACTAGGTAGAGGTTGGTCTCTTAAAATTTATTTAGAAGCCAGGCATGGTGGCACACGCCTTTAATCCCAGCACTCGGGAGGCAGAGGTAGGAGGATCACCGAGAGTTCGAGGCCACCCTGAGACTACATAGTTAATTCCAGGTCAGCCTGGACCAGAGTGAGACCCTACCTTGCAAAACCAAAAAAAAAAATATATTTAGAGATTATCATTGATCTAGGCTGACCTGGAATTCACTATATAGTCTCAGGGTTGCCTCAAACTCACAACAAACTTCCTACCTCTGCCTCCCAAGTGCTGGGATTAAAGGTGTGAGCCACCACTCCTGGGTGATGGAAATTTTAAGATACTTTAAAAAGGCTCTGCATACCACCTCCTCCAGGCTTAATTAGAATTATTACTTGCTAATTAGTATCTTGATAGGTAGAAGAGAAATGATGCTCTTTTATTTAGACAAAAAGAAGCTATGAATACATGAGCCTGAAAACCAAAAGGCATTCTTTTCCAAGGAATTACACCCTAAAAACATAGATATTTGTCTGTCATGAGTAGATGAATGGGGAGTACTTAACCCATGATATGTTTGGCCCAATGTCAGGTGTGATGAGATGTCTTGTGACTCAATTAGCCTGTATCTTGCTAAGTCTGCACAGATACCAAGAGAAGTGTCCCAGATTCATCTTGAACATTTGTTTCCCCAGTCCTAGAATTAGATCTTTATCCAAGAAGCCCTGGCTCTTCTGAGATGGGACAGCCTTTTGAAATGACACTTTGCATGGAAAGGGTGCTCTGTTGAAGTCAGCTTTGTGTTGCTGGCAGAAAGCACCCAACCAAAAGCAGATGATTGGAGGAAAGTTATTTATTTTGTCTTACAGACATGAGGGGAAGCTCCATGATAGCAGGGGTAAACGATGGCATGAGCAGAGGCTGGACATCACCACTTGGCCAACATCAGGTGGACAACAGCAGCAGGAGTGTGGTAAACACTGGCACGGGGAACCTGGATATAACTCTCATAGGCCTGCCCCCCAAAATACACCTCCAACAAGGTTCCAATTCCAAAATTGCCATCAGTTGGGGATCAAGCATTCATAACACAAGTTTGTATGGGACACCTAATTCAAACCACCACAGTTTCTAAGTTGTCATTGATTTTAGGCTTTATCAGTAGATGGAACTAGAAGATAATCAAGTTTCAGAAGGCGAAAATAAGTCACAAATTTAAACTACTACTTCAAATTGAAATCTAAGATTATAGGTTTTAATTTTACTTCCTTGATTTTATAATTGATCTCTTTTATGGTGAACATCTTGAATCCTAATGACAATGGCATAATTACTTGAATAGATACAAAATGAGTGCAATTTAGAGCATTGAGTTCAGTTTTATATTTTTTACCCTTTGTCTTTGGGATGTTTTGTACTAGATATGAACAGTAAAGGGCACTTTGTTTGAAAGTTACATTCAATGACTCAAGGTGTTGAATATGATA